>VZTR01009175.1:0-13779 GCA_013400775.1 Chaetops frenatus
GGAAGTGGGGAGAGAACTTTTTTCTTTTCTAGGGGTATTTATCTCCTAAGGAGAATAAGTATCTTAGTCACTTGGCAAAGCTTAACTTTCTTTGTCATGACACATCTTTAGGTAGCCAGCTCTATTATTTTCTTCTACTGCTACCTCCAATCCTCAGATACACAGAGAATAGGAGTAAGGACTATTTCCTTGCATGGGTCTATTATTTCCTGTTACCATACAGAATATGTAAAACCATCTTTGTGGCAGACAGAGGTGGAGATCTTGCCTCCTTTTAATGTCAATACAAACCAAAATGTCAATACAAACCTTTCAAGATTTGTTAAAGGCAGTGAAAGAGGTCAGTGTTTAGTCAATAATTTATTTTCTTCTTAAATCTACATCTTATATAATTTTAGCTAGATAAGGTCAGCGCTAAACCCAGGACCAACTATCAAACCTAATGGGGCTTAGGGACCTAACAGCACCCAGGGCTAACATCCCACAGAACTGAGTCTAAGCAGCTCTTAAAAAATAATCATAAATCACTAACTTCACCACAGCCCAAGTGCTCTCTCTTAGCTGACACATCTTAAATTTCTTTTAGGACTTAATGGCATTCATCTGGAAAAAAATCTTTCTACAGACAATGTAGTTTCTGGTTAAAATATTGTTCAGACCATTACTCCTCCTTACCCTGTTACTGGCTAACACTAGCTCATCCTGCCCTCTGCATTCAGACCATTTCCCACACTGCTGCTTTGACAGTATCCCTACTACCTCAGCACCTCTTCATTCTACCAAATTACATCCACCTTGCCAGTCACAAATTTTAACAGTACATCAAGACAACAAACACCCCTAAATCAGCTCTTAGTGTCAGCCTAATGCCACTATCAGCAGTATCATTAGATTTTGAAACAGAACCTCTTCCAATATTCTCCCATAGAATCTCAATCTTCATATATCATCCATATCTCAGTAATACAACCCTTCATCCAGATTCACATCACTTGATCCTTTCCCTGCTGAAAACCCCACCTCAGCTGATTAAGCTCTCTTCATGCTCCCTCATCAATTGCTGTTCAACTTGTATTGAAAGCTTTCTGTGGTGGGAACTTGTTTCCTTTTGAGGAAGGAGGGTGGATGTTCTGTAGAGGTGTGACTGCACAACAAGAAGCACATAATGAATGGTGCTGGCTGACACAAAAACACAGATCCACAGATTACATTTATGAAACAAACTTTTATTTAAAACAAAGGTACTTAAGTGCTCTTATACTTCTAACCTAATGATAGAGCTGAATCTAATGGAAAATATCCACTTTTCCAGAACTTAAAAAGACTACTGAGATCTGCCAAGTTATGAGAGTGAAAAGCTCTATGAGAAAAATAGTAAGTGGAGCACCCAAAATGGAAAAACGACCCCGCATCTGTCCTAAAAAACTAGGATGCAATACACTGTACTTTTAAAATATGGTGGAACACAAACTAAAGTCCTTTCCATGTATGCAGAGCAAGGTAATCTGTTGCCCTGCAGGAGCTGGCCCATACATGTGAGCCAGTTCCGTGCCCACGCAGATCCATCCAGGGTGCACATGCAGTTTCAAAGAAGAGCTCACAGGGCAAGAAGAATGCTCTGCCCTCCCGGCTACCTTCATCCCATGCATGCCTGCCTCCCAGATGGCAAGCAGCCAAGAGACAGCTTGGCTGAGCATGCTTGATGGTACACAGAAGTCACCAAGAGCCATCCTACATTAACTGGCATCTGGGGCAATCCTTATCTTTTCCTAGAGGGTACTTTGTGAATTCTATCTGGAAAAAAGCCTGAAGGCACTCTTCAAAACACAGCCTTGGTATATTCAAAGTTTTGCATGTGCAGATGGAAAGTCTTTGTCTCTCCATCTGTAGGCTCAAGGCTTAGCAGATAAATCTATGATCAATCGCTACCTCTGTGCACTCACTGCCTACTGTGTCAAACATTTCATAACTACGTGTTTCAGTGGGAATACTGCTGGCTGCTTAAAATTTTAAGCAGATCAATTAAGGCTACATTAAAGCATATTTGGCAAGTACTTGAGTTACATGCAATAACAATTGTTCTATTCTAAAAAGTGATCGAGTAAAAATAGCATCTTCTTACTCATGTGCCCTGTTCTGTGTGCATCATAGTCATATGCTAGCTTTTGCTATTCAGAGACAAAAAGCAGGCACAGGAGATACCCACCCAACCTCTAACAATCCTTACAAAACTTTCATGTGTCAAATACTGGCAACCTTGCCAGCTGCATTTTTTTAATGTATTCATTCCACAGACTTAGCTGCACAATGCTAAGAGGTAAGTCCATAAAATCCACCTGCTACTCCCACCATAAAATGCCACATTGTTGAAAGGGACAGACAAAAATTCATCCATATAGCTTGAATATTAACAAACTCAGGTTGGACATAGCAGGGACCTTATAAAAAGGGTCTAAGTATCTTTTCAGTCATTTCAGTAGTCACAAAGATTCATCAAGTATTTCTAGGGAAAAGACCTTTGAACAGCAGCTCTCCCTGGACTTGTTCCTTCCATCTCTGCCCACTTCTTTGTCAAAAGAAAATCAAACCTCCAGCCACATCAAATTTTGCAATCAGCACTTTGAATGAGAGTTGTATCCACTTCCAGGTGCTGCATTTCAATCCAGAGTAGTCAGACAGAATCCCTGAGGCTTTACTCACAACCTGCTTTACCTGGGTTGATCAGAGACATTCACACTGAGAACACTGAAGGCTTGTTCAGATTGAGATGCCTCCTCACACTGACCAAATGAGCAAGACATATCCGCACTGCAAAGTCTTTCTTCTATCTCAAGAAGCTTATACTTCATTAGTAACTCTGCATATCCCTAGAAAACATGAGATTATTTCAAAGATATCTGACCTGAGCAGTTAGTACAAATAATACAACAGTAAAATATAAGATTAAAAACAGCAAATAAAGATGGTTTTAATTTTACTGTAAAATGTAGGACTATTTTGACTACTTTGGCAGAAATTTTTTCCACAGTAATGAGTTTCTATAACTCCTATGGATGGTCCATCTGCCTCATCAATCAGCTTCTAGTTTTGAGAAACTATCTGGCTTTTGCCTACCAGAACTACTTCTCCATACAGTCCTCTCTCCACCTAACATAAATTTGCACAGTTCCCCCAACACATCAATTGGAACCAGCTGAAAATGCAGTCAAAGTTTCACATTAATGCTGCTTATGTTGCAACCTAGTAAATACTGCCGGCAACCTGCTGAGCAAGTACATTCAAGAATTTACCCGTTCTGTTCCTCAAACCTGTTTGTGTAATGGCGACTGAATCAGCAGCACTCACACAGAGCAAAGAAGCCCAGCAAATCAGTCAGGACCTTTCTACTTCAGTACAAATAACATGAATTTATCACAAGCCTACTTTGGGCTGAAATCCCAAAGTACTTAACTGAAGTAACACTGGTGTCTAGCTATCTGCTTCTGTTGGTCAGCATCAAAAAGCAGCACCAAGCATTTCCAAACATGCTGTGCCAAAAGGCAGGCCAGTATTGAGCTGTGGAGTACACTGTAAACTGCTACTACTGATGAGCTGTACCCATAGCTTTGAATAAAAGCTCAGAGAGACACAGGCAGCAAGGCTTGGCAGACAAAGATGCACACATCTGTACCTGCAGGTCCCTCCGGTGAATTGCTTCTTTCTAGCCTCTCGTTATCAAGACTACTAATCATTAATCAATTAAACAAACACCAGGCTTCTTACTAGACATGAATTTTACAATCAAGTGTCTGTTAAAGTAGCGGGACATGCCCAGCAGCTGGGCAGTACCTTAAAGGGCAATATAAGTGACAGCTCAGCAGCAAGGAAGTGAACATTGAAACAGGTCAAGAGGGCAGGAAGGGCAGAGCAGGGGATGCAGGTGTAGGAAGTGGATAGAGGCAGAAGGGGATGATGAAGTGTTCAGAAGAGGAGCATCCATTTTAATTTGTAACAGTAACTTGTGGGGCTTTCACCTTTTTTATCTCTTTAGAATTATTATCAACAAGAAAATTTAAGGTAACAGCATTCCTGAGACAACTAGCTAGACAATGGGGTAGTCATCCCATGGTATCAAGCCAATTACTACTACCAGCCATTTGCTCTCTCAAGAAACAATGAAAAAAAATACTCAAAACTAAAGCCAAAGAAGAACACAGAAAAAGTATGTTTTCTGAAACAAGCTGCTACACTTCACATACATCTCTCAAACAAACTTCAGCTATAAGATGGTACAAAGTCTTGTACAGCAACAGAAAATACAGCAAGAAATCAGAATGAGTAACTTAGCACTTTCATATCTGGAATCAAACTAAACTCATAATTTGGTTGAAGGCCAAACAAATCTCGAGTGTAGAGAGAAGAGACCCCTTAGTTTTTTACAGTACAGCAAACGCTAAGCCCAGAATAAGAAATTCTCTTGTATGGGTTGAGTTTGCCTTCTAAGACCCTCATCCCACCAGGGCATGTATGTAATTAAGATTCTTCAGCTAAATAATTTCCTTATGCATTTTTTACAGTTTTCCTACTGGAAACTATTTATTTTATGTATGGCAATATCCACTTGCCATCTCTTATCTTACAGACTTTAGCAAATTCTGTAAACAGTTTCTTTTACACCTGCTCTTCAGGAGACAGACTGCACATTATCACTATGCTAGATACACCTTGGTCTCTCAGCAATGCAAGTTCAGCCTTTATAACAGCAACAAGATTTCATTATAAAAAGCAGACGCAGTGATTGGACAGCCAAATTATTTCTGAAGCATTTTCTCATTCCATTTTAATAAAAGTACATTTGGTACAAGTAGCTCTTGAATTAACACTAGCAACAGAGGCTCATTGAAAAATGAACCTATTCAGTGAATAAATAAGGCCAGGTTACCACAAATCCTGTACAGGTATAGATGAACAGGAGAATACTAACACATAAGGAGACCAAGTGAGCTATGCAATTAACTTAGAGCAAAATGGATCTTAGTGAACAAAGTAATAAAGGTCAGTCAGTAACATGCATCACCTGCACACGAGAAAACAATTTAAGCAATGGATTGAAGTACAAAATAGCTGGTCATTTTTTTCACAAACTAGTAAGTCAATAAGATTGCTTGTGCAGGCATCTACAGATTCCCTTGAATAGTGAGGAACTCTGGATTTCAAGATTGTGAGATGCACAAAGTTACAAGCAAAGAGGGTGCTACAAGAGATAAGAATTTTAAGTACAAAAAACAAAGAAAATCAGTTGGTAGATAGAGGCAGAGACCTAAAATAATTCTCTCTCACAAGGATAAGTATTCACCATATATTCCAACTGTCAGTCACCAACCAACTTAGACAAACTCTAAACTATGTACTACTGTTGCCCTAAGGATTTCACAGAGAAAATAGAGAGATAAAAAAGAGTAATAACATGCCTGGGTGTTCAACGAGTCTTCATTAGTTCCACTGATCTTGGGAGAAACTTGTCTTGCAGTCACTGATTAGGAAGTTGGCTAGTCATGCTTCACCACAAATTATATTTCTGAGAATGCCTCTTCTCAAGTCCTAACAGTACTACTATTCAATTCTATAATCAGCCAACATTACATCAAAAACCATTTTTAAATGCTAATGTGCCTACCCAGCACACAAAGAACAGCTCAGATACATACAGGTTAAGTCTTTATTATGGCATCAGAGGTGCACTGTCCCACACATGCATCACAGATCTCTGCCTTTGCCACACTCATGAAAGCTGGTGTCTGCTGAACATTGTGGCACAAAAATGGCTGTGATTCAGCTGTGGATCCGAGCTTTATTTCTTGTCCCATGAATGATGCACAGTCATCAAAATGCAAAAAGGAAAATATCTTCATTCATTCTCACTTGCATAACTAGTTTGAAATCTGTTAGTTGACCTCTGTTTTCAGCCCTGGTTTTCTCTCAACTGCCTAAAAGTTAACTTCTTTGTCACTGTACAAGGCTTGCCTTGTACATTTAACTGAAGTGTCTGGAAACACCTTCTTTCCTTCCTCCAGTAAAATTCTCCACCTCCTACTGCTTGCTCATACCACTGTATCCTATTCGCTCTAGTACCCGCCATGATTTGTGTAGCAACAAACTGTCAGCCGAGAGCACGCAGAGGACAATCTGAAAGAAAGCTTCTATTGATGCACATTACAATTCTCAATGTGTATGAAACAGCATTGTTAAAAGTCTCTTTCTTGCTTTTACTAGGTTATTTGCAGAGAAGCAAATCAACTCAATGAAAATACCCTCTGCAGGAAGAAAATAATTAAAAAAAAAAATAAAAATAAAGAGCCAGAAAGACAGGGCAGAGGAGAGCAAATGAGTAGGGGAATGGAGGGAAATAATAACCTGAATGTTCAGCTAAAGAACAGGAGCTAGCGAAGTTCCACATTATATAGAGATGGATAGGGCTGCACTAAAGACTGGCTAAAATTCACACTGAGTGTCTTCCTCACACCCTTTTTTGTCAATCACATACTCCCTGCAAACATATTAGATCCTGCAATTGAATGCAGAGTTCACTTTGGCCCAAATCTGGTCCCTTGCACACCTCCTTGCTTCATCCAGAAGGAACACAAACTAGGGTGAATTCTTAATGTTTCAAGTAATGAAGCTGCTCTTTAATGCCAAGTTTAGCTCATGCTGCACAGAGAACATGCAGCTATTCACAGCAATTCCCTCACTCTTTCTGTAGTCCTTCTGCAACAGGACACTTCTGGAGAGAGAAGGACCCTATGCAGAGGTGAAACCTACCCAAGGCAGAAGCCACTAAGGCTGACATCTGTGATCTAACCTGCTTCAGATTTTCCTGAACGTCTCTCTCAGACCATACTTCACCTCATTTGTGGGCGTTAGTACAGGTGTTTCCAACCCTACCTGCTGTGGAGAATCAGTATTTTTCAGGATGGCATTGCTACAGCTGCAACATAATGCTGGGCCCCTCCTTCCCCCAAATCCCATTGACCAGACATAGCACACAGTTCCTCTTACAGAGCAGTATCAGTTCTTATGTACTAGGAAAAAGAAAGCCACGTATCTTATGCATCATGACCCTGCCTGTTAAGATTTTTATAGCTCAGTGCCTAACTCCCCATCTCCTCTGTGTTTCTGGGTTGTCCTGACCAAATTTCCCTGTCAGCTTCTCAATGCAAATCAAATTCTTGTGGTGAGTGGACTTGTTCTGGACACACAGCAGATGAGCTAGACTTTGTTATAGAAGTCATCATGCTGGGTCAGACTAGAAGTCTAGCCCTTTATGCCACTGCTTAAGAAAAAGGTATGGGAGCAGGCCATACATTAATTGATCCTGCCTTGGCACATTAGAAATAACCCCCAAGGTTAAAAGTGCACTTGGGGAACTCTGTGTTATATGAAAAACTTTTTCCTTCTTTTAATGTAAAGCACAAAACCCTACAGCTTCATTGTACTGCCTTGAGACCTAGTCCATTTTTCCACCTTCTCCACACCATTCATCAAGGCCTAAGGATTCCCTCCATGGTCATCTCTTTTCCAAGCTAAAGAATCCGAATCTTTGTAACCTGCCCATCTCTTTTCCAAGCTGAAGAATGATGATATCTGTAACCTGCCTTCAGAAAACACACCATTTCTCTGACCAGCTGACTGTTCTTTTCTGTATTATTTTCAGTCCTCTCCTTCTTTTAGGGTGTGGCAAACAAAAGCTGCAGGGAGCACTCACAATACAAGAGCAATATACAATGATAGAGAAACAAAGACCGTTTTTGCCTTATTCTGAGCTCTCCTCATAGTTCTTGAAATCTTATTTGCTATTTTGACCAGCACCAACCAGACAGTTTCAGAAGACTTCAAAATTAGTCCATTTTTTAGCCCCTTTTCTCCACCTTTGCCTTTGGCATCTTCCAGAACTACTCCCTCTACATTCTCTGCATGTTTTGAGCAAATAATTGAGGGCTGAGCTGTTCAGTTGTTAATCTGCAAGGGTAAATACCTCTATCCATTCAAAGGCAACAGCTTTCATGAAAAGTAACCCACAACAGAACTGCTGAGTTTTAAATTCTGAGGGTCTCTTGTTCATAGAAAAGGGGAATTGTATTAGAGATCACAGTCTAGACAAAAGGAGATACAGTTAAGAGACAAAACAGGGCACAAGAGGGTAAAGATGTCTCAGCCAAGACAACAGAGAAAATCAGCTCCAGAACCAGGCACAGTATCCTGAACAGACCCACAGACTGTAATACTCAGTGAACTGGAAAGCAGCCTTTTAACAGCTCTACTACCTCTGCAAACCAGTATTACTTTCAGAGACCAATGGGAAAAAAAACACAACTTACGGTGACAGACACTTAGTTCTCTACCCACCAGCAAGCCTGCACAGATGTTTTGGACAAAAACCTCTCCATGGTTATCAGCTCAACAGCCAGCACCAACCTGTGACTCTGACACCATCCAGCTACAGTACCTTGCTCTGAGCCCGTCACTGCTCTTCTCCTGCCATAGCCCTTGCAACACAGCAATACTGAGAATCACTAGAGATTGGCTCTAAGCAGCTTGCCTTGACCTCATACACTCAGCTGTAAAGAGGAAAAAAAGCTACACAACCTCCTTGGATGTTGCCTGCCATGCTTGGACATAACAGAAGAACAAAAAAACCCTCCAAAACCTCTCAAGAACAGTTCTACTTTATAATTGCTTTATAAAAGCAGTAAACATGAGATGTTGCAATGTCACTATAGGTTTTGTCAATACTTTCCAGCAGTGCATTAGGAAATGCATCCAAAGTCTAACTCTTGTAATTTGCTCACTTGCATTCCCTTCTTGGTGGAGAAAGCGCATGAACTTTCAAAGCATCACTCCTTCCCTTTGCCCATATATTACCATGACCTGACAATTTTTAACTTTATTATGGGATTCAATTGTACTGAACCAGTAAATTTATTGATATAATAATCAATATCCTCCTTGAGTTTTTAAGTCTTCCAAGTATTTTAAAGGTCAAGGTCATACACTCAAGGAACTGTTTCTAAACTGGTAGACATGAAAGTACTTCTGAGTTTCCAAGAACACTCTTATCTTACAACCAAATTTCATCCAAGGGAAACACAGTGTCACATCAGGTCTATACTTGGTACTTTGATTCCTGCCTAATATGGGTTTATTTGTAAAAGCAGGGAGGGTAAAATGATCACGTAACTCCCATAATATCCACCAATATCTCAATCTGAATACACCCAGAGACACTCCATTGCAGAGGTGTTCTTTGTTGCACAGCTTCATTCTGGGGTCTCCAATTCCCACAATAGAATGCACCTTCTGAACTTCAGGTCACAGTCTCCCTTTCAAATGTAGCAACATAGATTGGAAAGCTCTAAGCAGTGGGTCAAAGCAGAGAAGCACACATAACCACCAGGCTGTATGCACACTCTGGGGGCGGGTGGGAGGTTGTGCTGTTGTTGAGCAAGAAATAAGGGTGTAGATGTTACAGCCCAACAAGAAGGCTGCCACATGAATGTGGATAGCAGAAGATCTGTGTTCCAGTCTCGAATCCCATAATTGCTGATGCATTTTTGCACTAAATGGTCAGAAAGTAACACACAGAACACAGGACCAAAGACTGACGTTCAAATCTTATGCCTCACTCACAGGTCCATTACACCTCCAGCACTGGTCTTACCCATCTCCTCTGCTATGACCCAATGTGACTGTTTCAACTAGAGAGATGAAATGAGATGTGTCTCTCAGTCCTGCTTCCAACCAGCAGCTATTTCCAAGCCACATGTCTGAATCCCTCAAGCTAGTAAGTGGTTAGAAATTACTGAAGGAACCAAAAACACTGATGGAAGTATGTGCTATTTTTGAATGACAGGCCTAGTTACTTCTTTGCTCCACAGGCAAGTAAGTGTGCTGAAACACCATCTACTGGACCACATTCCCTGGAAACTTAGATATGGAGATATATCCAGTCTGAACTCAAATTGGGTGTAGCAATAAGACGAAGTTGAATAATTGAATAACTGTCAGAAGAGATGTACTTTTAGGCATACCCTGGAATAGCATCATAGGTACCTACACTGAAAGCTGCTTCGAAGCTGTCCTCTGAGTGATCCCGAACTCGCTTTAACACTCTTGGCAGAGTTAGCATAGCACATCTATAAGCTCACCATATCTCAAGTCTCCAAAGAAACACATGGCAGCATTCAACATCCATGGAGTTGCTAGGCACGGAAGGCGTTCAATCAAGGTACATCACACAGTTGAAATTCACAGGCTCAGCCTGATAGAAGTTCGTTACAAGCTGCAAATAACTTCAGTCCTGCAGCACTTAACCTGGATGCCAGTCTACAGAACGCCCTAACCTCCTTTGAGTCTTAGTCTGCTTAAGGATTACCAAGGGGTAAGGCCAGTCACTGTCATTTTATGTCAGTAAGCCTCCACTTCTTAGTAAAAATACTACCCTATAGGAAGATCCAGCATCTCAGTAGCACTAGCCCATTACAGAACAGCCATAGCAGACCAGAAGTTTACATAAACGTTCAGGAGGAGACCTGCAACAAATGTATGTAGCACTTTCCAAAGCCTATCCACAGCAAAAAAGGTGTTTGACCAAACTTCATTAAACACTTACCATGGAAGAACTCCATGATATAATTAGCACTTTTCTTTGCAAAGGAATCTCAAAACCACCATATATCAGAGCTGCAGGGGATCCAACAGAACTGAGTGGGATCACCTGCATGCAGCCATCATATGGTGGGTGCTGTAAGTCTCTCACTTTCCTGTGCAATAAACACCGGGGGGGGGAGGGAGGGTAGGAGGGGGGAAGAAATCACCATTTCTCTCTTTTCCCCTTTACCTCTGCTCCACAAGAGCAAACTGAAAAAAAAAATTTGAGAACACTGTTGCAGAGATCAAAAGCCTTTTTCTACTGGCTCTGACCTAGTTCTTTCATTCTTACTAGAAGGAGAAAAAACACTTAAAGGAACATTGTCAAAACTAAAAATAGACTTACCTTGGCAGTGCTCCCATCTCAATGGGCTCATATTAAGGAGTGCAAACTCACTTTCCTCATACACACATACCAATCCTTTAATCAATCTGGAAGCACTGGCACTATACAACCCAAAGGACCTGCCAGTTGACATAAACTCTTTTGGGACACTAAAGTATGTATTATAAACTGGCAAAGAACTGTAGTATTCTCCAAATTCCCAGTTCATATTTGCAAGTTCATATTTGCACTGTCAGCTATCTCAGTAAAAAAGCTTGGATACCTTCCTTAGGTAACCCGATGGACATTTGTTGCCATAGCTAAATCCCAGCACATCATGCTAAGACAGCTTTAAAATAACCAGATTTGAGGAAGATTTCAGCAATTTCTTAGGTAAAATGAACAAATTTTTCAAAGATTCTCCAAAAAAGTATAAGCTACAAAGTATTTTCACCTTAGCCACACAGAGCATTTCTGAAAGGAAAAAACAAAAGGAAGACTCTTGAGTTTGTGGCTGAAGCTGCAAACAGACAGTTTCGACAGAACAATAGTCCTGGTGAAGATGGTGGGGCAGTGGATGTTGGCTCCAGTCAGGAACTCCTGTGCTGGAGAATCCATGCCTCCCTTGTGCCCCAGGGACCTTTCCACTCCCCACCAGTTGCATCCCAGAGCCAGACACTTGCAAGTCTGCACAAGAAGCCATTTGGCCCAACCATTCAAAAGACTTGCATCACTCTATAAAAGCAAGCCCAGGAAGCTTGTCCTAGCCAAGCTCCCAGCTGAATACTGCAGAGACTGGAAGGCCATACAACCTCAGTTTAAGCCTTATTTCCAAGCTTCCACAACTGTTGTACAGCAGATTATGCTCTCAAGATCCCAAGCTGCAAACCAGGAAAGCATGTTTCCAAAGAAAACAAACAAATCAAACAACCAGAAAACAAAAAAAATCCCAACTGTCTGTTCTTCCTGAGTCCAGGATGTTTTTCTACAAAACTATCTAGAAGATTCAGTGGCAACTCTGCTTTAGACTAAAGCAGGGTCTGTACACTGTGATGATCAGAGTAATGAGGAACAAGTAACCTCTCAGCTTCCCAAACAGAAGCCATAATGCCACATGTTCCTTGCCAAAAAGTCACAGTTCAGGAACTGAACACAGCCTACACCCAGGGCTCCAATATGGCAGAAGATGCATTAAGAGAAAAGCAAGCTTTTAAGCACAGTCACATAAAGAAACACGGTTCCAACAGAAAATGATGGATAATAAAAGGCCTGAAATGTGAATGCACTACAAACACAGAAAGTAGCCATGGCCACATGGCTACTTGTGCTGAAATAGTCATACTGCTGTGTTAGTGTGAGGGCAACAGAATTATGCAAAGGCAAGAAAGTTGAGGAATAAGAAAAACAAAATGGAAGGAATGCAGAACATACAGACAAGAATGCCTGTGAGACACCACAGCAGGATGCATCCTCGGGGAAGAAAATGGGAAGAAGGAGTTAAAGAAAAAAATTTCATCTCAGGAGAAGGGAAACGCACTGCTTCCCAAAGCTTTAGCAGAGCTTTCCTCATTAATATTTACAAAACTTTTAGAGATTCTCAGATGGAGGGCACTGCAGACATGACAGGAATTATTACAGACCTGAAAAGATCTAGCAAACCGACTGAGAAGGACTTCAATAAAGGAGGATGACATTAGTGAATACACTGAAACAGGGGTTGCTGCTGGCATATGAACCATCTGGTGCATGGCAGTCCATTTCATTTACTTACTTACCCACTATCGGGCACGCATGCCCAACTCATGTCATTATGCTTTTGCCACCGAAGAAGTAATGCTTTTATTCAGGACCACTACTTTCCTTCTTTGTATCATTCCAGTCTTCAACACTGCCATTTGGTACAGCAACCCGTGCCTAAGAAATACGTGCCTCATGGAGAGGCTTATGCTTAGGATGAACAATTTGGGATGTTGACAGACACCTTTTGAGACACAGTGGTCTTGTTTACCTCTATTCGAATTTGCATAGGAAGCTGGTTTTCAGGGATTTTAAGCTCCCCCCTGCCTCTAGGACGTTTGAGTTTTTGCTGGACTATCACTGGCGCTGTTCACTTGGGTACTCAGCAAAAGACAGCTTCAGCATGATTTTCAGCAGTAAGGCCAGTGTCTCTGATAGAACTGAAGATTTCAGCGTAACTGAGAAATAAAACTCACAGTAGTCTCAAGATGAACACATAAAATTACTGACATACACTAAATTAAGCACAGGAGAAGGGGTCAGATGGCTGGTTTACACAGGATTCTTAAATTTTCCCAAGGGCACCAAATAAAGCAAGATGAGGCACAAACCCCAGGACTGTCACTGCCTCAGTCTAAAGCGCTACAAAACCAAGTGAATTTTGGAGGCAGACAGCAGGAAAGCAGATTTGCCTTTTCTCATACACCTCTCTTCCAACTTCCCAAAAGACCCAATGGAAAAGGAACACACAGCCAACGTTAGACACCTAAAGGGAGCCCAGCATTTACTGTAAAACCCAGCAAAGCATCCACCTGTCCAGATCTTGGTAGCCACCTCCTCAGTTACCGGGATACTTCCCCAGGAGCCGAGTGCCTTATGAACATCTCACAGCTCCCGGCTGCCCAGGACCTGAGCGTCTCGGCCCTTGGGCTTCCCCCATCCCTCTGAGGGAAGGAGGGGCCGAGCACAGCTCTGCGCCCATGCGGGGGACGGCCGGGTGCTGCTGGAGCTTCGTGGGTATCGCGGCCTCGGGG
>VZTR01009175.1:14085-33770 GCA_013400775.1 Chaetops frenatus
GCCGCCCCGGCCCCGGCGGCGCTGCCCCGGCCGCCCCCCCGCCCGCGCGGGCTCCGCTCATCTGCAGCCGCGGCGATCAACCTGCAGCGCTCGCTGACAGCGGGCGGGGCCGCGCCGCGGATCCCTGGGAAACGTAGTCCCGGGAAACGGGAGCCCGGCCAGGCACCGGCGTTCCCTGCCGCCGGCGGGGCCCCGGGGCGCCGCCGCGTGTTCCTGCCGGGCAGGGAGAGCAGCACGGGGGCGGCCCGTGGGCTGTGAGAGACGGCAGGGCTGGGGACCTCCACGAGGTGTGTGTGGGAGAGGGACTGCGCGGGCACCGTGCACTAAGAAGCCTCATTTCATAGCTCTGGGATTTTCTCTCCAGGAATTCAGTTCTCTCAGACATGCAGGCTGACGGCTCCAGGCTAAGCCTATGCTGTGCCTGTCCCACCCCACCGCTCTCCCTGGCCGGCCGGAGGAGTTTGTCCACAGGGAAAGAAAAAGGTGCACACAACCCGGGAACAACCAGTCAGCTCCTCACCCCCGAGCGAGGTTTTTGTCCATCTTACCCACTCTGACAGGTCCTACAACAAATCCAGAAAACGAAGGCGATCAGGGACACAGAAGCAGAGCCATTGCTTCAGGTCCCTAGAAATCTTACGCCAAGCAGCCTGACACGCTCGAGCTCTGTCATGGAAAACAGCCGTGGGCTTGTGCACTTTCCAGTTTTATTTTGAGATGTCAGAAAGGTTTTCAGAAGTAGACATTTTTTCATTTTAAGTGTATCAGCAAATATTAACTACCCAGAAAGAGTCTGAGTTACTCTACTCGTCAAAGTTATGTCATTATTAAAATAAAGAGGACAACAGTAAAGGGACTGAGTATACATGGGCAAACCCAGATAGGGGATGAAAGCAGTGCCACATGTTCTTTTTTTTTGTTGTTAGCAGTGGCTATTGTGGCTAATAAGTGTTATTTGTGACAGGTTAGTTTTGCAAAACAAACCTGAAAATAGATGCAAGAATATACAATATGCAAGTCAAACCTCAAAACAGAGTACAAGAACATGCAATATGCAAGTGAATACTTCACAAAGCCCAGGAATTTTTACATCCTTTAAATATCTAAAGTAATTAAAAATTGGATCTTCATTATTTATTTTATGAAGGAAACTCAGAGCCTATAAGGGATGTCTTGAAGCCCAACTCTTTCTTAAGCCTTCTAATAACCAGCTTTGCCCTGAAGACCTGACACGTTGTTTGCTCTCATAAGCACTTGAACTATTAGCCTTTGTGTTGTACATGAGTCAAGATACGAGTTTCCTGGAGCAGCAGCCTTATCGTTCATGTGTTTGCAAAGTGGTAGGCATACTCACAGTGCATTATAAGTAAAAAAAAATTGAGAGGATATGCTGGTACTCCCAAGTGCAATACAGTCACACACCTGATCCCATATGCTGGCAGAATGGACTGATGTTCACATGCTTTCTGTCGACAAAATAGGATATTCCTAGATATTACAGTTTTCAAATATATGTAATATACACATACAGCCTTCAATACATGATAAGCTTCTGAGATTTTGGTGACATTTTGTATTAAGCTTATGTATTCAAATATTAATAATTTATTTGACTGTGACAATATTTGGAGATATGTTGGAGTAATTACCTGGCTAATGCATATGTGAAGCAGTGCTTTCTTGTTTGGAATGAGTTGGGAGCCATGGAGGGAATAAATCAAGGCTCAGAATTGAAGTGGCATGGACATGGAGAGCTGGAGACCTATCCCCATTAGCATGCTATATTTCTCACTGGTAACTATATTTCAGCTCTAGACCCTAAGGACATCCCCAATGAGTACAATTTTGCTAAGCCCTTTAAACAACCCTGTAGTTTTTAATTACAGCTTCATGCCTGCTGAAGAACAGCAAAATTATGGCTGTGACTAGATAGCAAATAGGGTATGACAGATGCTAAAAGGTGTAGTGTGTGATACCTAATAACTAGTGAAACCTAATATTTAACAGTATCTAAAACCATCAGAAACTTAACAAATTCTGGTCAAAACTAGACAAATTGTGATTTAATGTAATGTATGTTGCTCATTAAGAAAAGAGGCTGTGAATTGATTCAATTAATCTATGGTAAAGTACAATCTGTTTTGAGAAGGGCTTTCATAAGCATCAAGTGAGAGTCAGTTAATTTATTTAAAACACTCTTTAAATTACAGTGTAGAAAAAGACTGTCTTTCTCTCCTCGGAAAGAGCTATTTCTTGCTTTCTCTGCCTTGCTTTCTTGCTTCTCATTTTACCTTGCCTCACTTCATAGAGGTTTCTCCTAAACTTTCTCTTAAAAGTGTATGAAACTCCCTTTAAGCAGACTTGCTTTGTCACAGCCACAGTCAGTTTGCTGTGTACTTTGCCCTAGGTCACCAGATGAAAAGGCAATACTGACCAGAGGCTCCTTAGCCATTCTGATTATTTCTGAATAGGACTTCTGCCAGCTAACATCAGATGAAAGTACAGTTGATGAATGTCCATCAACATTATTGCTCTACTGCAAGAGTTCTGAAGTCTAAACAAGATGTTAGGAACTGTATACTTCACTATCATTCATCATAATTTTTCTCTTTTTATTCCCCTTTCATCTTACAGAAATTCAACAGTCATTAAGCTTTAATCAACCCCTTGTGCTCCTAAGTTTTTTCTGTAAAACAGTGAAATTCTACTCATCTTCATTCAATGATCTTGTTAACAAGGTACTTCTGCCGTATCATTGTGACCCGGGATTTTCAAACATGATTTTATTTTGGGTTCCCAAACACATGCACAGGAGCAGTTTTCAGGAACAGTTGAAGAAACATCTAAAAATTGTTGACCTCAAGTCAGGCACCATGTGTCTGGCATTGAACAGCAGCACAGCCATGTCTGAACATTTTTGGCTGTGATTTGCTTAGCTGAGTGGGTCTAAACTGTGATCATGAGATTAAAACCATTCAAAGTTTGTCATCAAACTCAAGTATGACAGAAACAGGACCACACCATCTGCCTAAAATTCCAGTATTTGGACTCTTGCATTGCCTTGCATATTCCTGGGAAAGAATACATGGAAATGGGTGTGTATTTTAAAGGTGACTGACGATAAGTACGTTGAGATTGGGAAAATGTATGGGAGGAACATGTGTAGGACAATACAGACTGATACTGATGGGGAAGGAGAAGTGGGGCTTTCCACTGCAGTGCCTTTGCCAGTACAGGGGCTGGGAGAAGAAAAGGGAAGGGCTGTAGATGGTTCACGCACACTCTCAGCACACGTCCTAGGCCAGGAACTGCCCTTGTTTGCTAATGGAAAACAAGAAAGTTTCATCAGAAATTTCATGGACATTGCAGTGTAGGAGGTAGGTGGAAATTCAGGTGTGGAAGCAGTGAGAAGAAAATTCCCTTCCAATTCCCTTCCCTTTGTCAGAGTCAGCCAATTGCTGAAAACACAGCCTGAGGAATAGTGAGTGCCAGATCTGGAGTGAGAGGAATAGAGTGTGGAGTTTCTCTGCACTCTCTTTTTCTCTAGGAAGTGACATTTCCTAAGAAACCTGCTGAGACTCATGAAAACACATGAAAGGCACAGGGACAAAATACTGGGTGCGTTGCTACTTTTTTTTTTTTTTTTNGCTCTTTAACCCACATAAGCATATACTGAGAAGAGGAGACAAACAGAGTTTTGGTGTAAGTCCCATGCTCTGATCCGTGGATACAGATTCTTATGCCATTGTGGATCCAGTCTTACTTCCACAAAATGACCCAAGGTATGGTATGTGGGAAATTGTAAGCACTAATGTTCAAAAGCAGTTTTCTGGGGTCTGAGGATTACTTCAGAAGAGCTATTAGGCAAGGAAAATGTAGATAAACATGTTTAAAATGCATGTAATGTGATTTTAAGTGTCACTAAGGCAATGAAATTCAGGTTTTACTAGTGTAGTCTAATTACATAATTAATATTTTTTGTTTATACTGTTGCTGAAATATACTTTGAGTATTGTTCATCTTACACACATACATTCCTAATTATTAAAAATATTTTTCATGATAGTCCATAATGCTACAGAAAGTTCTTTTAGGGATTTGTAGGAGACTCAGAAACAATCACAAGATGTCTGCAAGCTGTATTTTATCGTTACTGTAGCATTTTCTGGTGTTTTCTCTAATTTTGGGGGGGTTCAGTTATTTATTTTTTTTTAATGAAATAAAATATTCTTAAAGAACCATGTTGTCTGCTTTCAATTTTAAGGAAAAAATGGTATGCAAGTGTTAAAATATCCAGAAGATTCATAGAATTTTTTGTATTTTACTTCATTTGATAGAAGATCAGGGAAAGGAAGTGGGTGGTTTAACATGAACTGTACATGTCTGAGGCAGAGAGCACTATATAAAAATGTCACTCCTTTTATAAGTGTGAGGTTAATTCCACTTTCCAGTAACACCTATGTCTTATGCACAAAGAATGGTACTGTCTTTTGCCATCATCGAATGTTCTGGTGGGTTATTCCATTCATTGCTTTATTTTGAACTAGAAATAATTTTTATACAAATGCGGAAAACATGCTGCAGATTTTCCTCCCAAAGCAAGTTTGTGACAACTCTCCCAGCAGTACAGTCCAAAAGCAGCACTAGGACTGCAGGCAGAGACCACAGCTGTGACTGCCTTGCATGGCAGCTTTTTGAGTCAGGCTTTTCCACTCATGTATGGGGTGAGGCTGGGACAAACTGGGCATAGACTTAAAAAAGAGAAGTTCATGCTGTATGTAAGGAAATGCTTTTTCACCTGGTGGACAGTCATTTATAGGAGCAGGTTGGTGCTCAGAGAAGTTTTGCAGCCACCATGCTTGGTGGTTCCCAAGCCCCCAGGGGCACAAAGCCATGAGCAACCTGCTCGGATCTTGCATCTGATCATGCTTGGAGCAGGAGACTGGGCTACAGACCTCTTGTGGTTCCTTTTAACCTGAATCCCCCTGTGATGTCATGAATGCCTTTAGCTGCTCTGGACTATCACTTCTATCTAAAGTGGTGGATTACCCTCCTGCTATCATTAACCTGAAAGAGCCTTCCTTTCTTCTGAAACCTGGCACAAAGCCTGTTGAGTGTTACGCCCATGAGTTACCTGCTCTCAGTCACTGGTGACTGCCGAAACAGTGTGGTAGCACAAGGAGTTGGGTGGTGTGAAGTGGGAACAAGTGAGGGTAGTGTCACTGATGCAGAATTTGGCTGTTTCAGTGATAGCCTCAGATAAGTTGGTTTGTACTGGAGACCTGAGAGCAGTGAATGAGATGTGTGCTTTCTTGAAAAATGTTTGTCCCTTTCCTGCAGAGCAAAGTAACATGAGTGCCCTCCTTGCTCATGATTGGAGAGTGTGAATCACTGGGCACTACCATAAAAAATGGAAATTCCTCATAAAAAATGGAAAAACCATACCTAATAGAGGATGTGTATTTAAACAGAACTAGAGAAGCAATACTATAGCAGGTCCATGTGACCAATTGGCAAACAATTGCGTAAGTTGTTTAAACAATCCTGACTAAGGCTGTTGTTTGCTGAACTGCAACTTGATGTAGACTGGAACAATTCAGTGCTGTCACTAACCTGCAGGCACTGAATTAGAAAGCCATTGGGGGTGGAAGGCAGCTCTAGGGATCATTTAGTCTAAACCTGTGTCCAGAGCAAGGGCAACTGGAGCAAGTTGCTCAGGGTCATGTCGATTTTGGTTTGAGTATTGCCATGGGTAGATACAGCCTTTCTGGGCAACTTGCTCCAGTGTTTGATCTCTCGTCAGTTTATTTTTTTGTTCAAATGGAATTTTCTGTATTTCAGTTTGTGGCCACTGCCTTTTTTCTGAGACACTGCTGAGAAGAATCTGTCTCCACACTCTTTACTCCCCACCACTGGGTATTCATATGCATTGATGAGATGCCCCCAAAGACTTTTCTTAGATGAGCTGAACAGGCCCATCTGTCTTAGCCTCTTCTTGAATAAGAGATACTCCTGAAGATGATACTACTTAATCATCTTCATGGTCCTCAATGGACACACTCCAGCATGTCCAGGCTCCTCTGAATGGCAGCATAACCATCCTGTATATCAGCCATTCTTTCCAGTTTGAGGTTACCAACACATATGGTAAAGGTGCACACTGTTCCATCATCCCAGTTCATTGATGACAGAAGTGTATTGGCCCTAGTATCAGCCTCTGGAGCAGACCACTAATCTCTGGCTTCCCAATGGACTTTGTGCTGCTGAACACAGTCCTTTGAGCTCAGCATATCAGCCAGTTTTGATCCACCTCACCAACCGCTTACCTAGCCTGTACTTTATCAGTTTTCTAAGACAGTGTTATTGGACACAGAATTGAAAGCCAGTCATTTCATCGTAGGAAGCTGTCAGGTCAGGCATGTCAGGTCAGGCTTGATTTCCCCTGTGCAAATCCATCTTTGACCATGGGTTCCAGTACAGTGGCATTCCTATCCTAAATACAGGAAATGGTTTCCTGGATTAGTTTCTCCATCACCTTCACTGGGATCAAGGTGAGGCCAACTGACCTGTGGTTGTCCAGATATGCTCTGTGCTGGTGATCAGGAATCTTCCCAAATTGCCAAATGAGCTTTCAAAGTTAATTGAGTCATCTTGCACTGGTGTTGGCCAACTCCCTCAGCACTTGTCAGCTGCAAACCATCAAGCCGTGTGAGTTTATATATATCCAGTTTGTTTAAATGTTCCCTGACCTAATCCTCATCTACCCCAGGATTTGTGTTCCTTGTGCCAGTTCTCACTGCTCCTAGGGGCCTGTGGTTCCTGAAGGCTGGTCCGACAATTAAAGATGAAGTGAAGAAAGCATTGAGTACATTGGATTTTTTGATGTACTTGGTCACTACAACCTGTTATCCATTCAGTAGCAGGCCCATATTTTCCCCCAGTCTTTTTATTGACAAAGATGTAGACCTCCTCTTGTTGTCCTTTATGCAGATACATCCCCAGCTGGGCTCTGGCATTCTTAACACCCCCTCTGCATGCTTGGATAGTGTCTCCTGCTGGTTATAGCAATTTCCTTCTCTGCTGTTTTGAGGAACTTGGACCAGGACTGCAGTGGAGCTACTATACTGTTTTTTACTGGCTGAACATTCAAACCACTCCTGCTACACTCACACATTAGACACTGGCTAGTGTGTGCACTGATATTTGTGCTCTGTGTGCTCAGATCTGGATAACACAAGCAGCTTTTGATAAGCACCTGCAAACTTTTACACTTACACAACATAGATTTTAAATTAATAATTGTAGCTTTTCTTACAGGTGTAAATAACTTCTGACAAATAAAGCTTTAGGCAGCAATGTAGCTCTTCTAGGTCTCCCTGGCAAAAAAAATACGTGAACCTGTGCAGTGTGGGACTTGTGCATCTGTACAGAGCCTGCTGAGAACATGATCTGTGTAAGCCCAATGGGGCTGCCACATCCCGAGCATGGTGGACTTACAACCAGAATATATAATTTTTACAATCACAGTGCCCCTTTCACACCTGGGCAGCATTATTGTGCAAATGGAAGACGGACATGTCTGAATAATTCCCGATATACAGAAGCTCCAGTCAGGAGGAATCTGAAATACAGAGCCTGGAATCTGACCTTTAACAACAGTAATGTGTGTCATTTACCTTGATGCCTGTAGAAAGAAGCTATAGGAAATAACCAATACTGTGTTGACTTCAATGTAATATACCTAGTGTAATCCTCTGAATGTCAGAGCTGTCATGGTTGAAGCTGAAACCAGGACAGAGCTAAAAAAAAAAAAAATACATCTCCTTTTAAGTTCTCTTATGTGCTGGATTTGGAGGGAAGCAGTTGTGTTCTTGCAGAAAATAATAACTTGATAATGATCAGAGTTGATAAGGTCTTAGCAAAATGACCTTTACCTGCTTATGAATGACTCAGAACAGTGTTGAAAAATTGAAGTGGTTGGCAGTGATCTGTGAGCATTTATTAAGGCAAATCAGATAATTGCATTTAACATCACAGATGGCTTGTATTTTCTAAAGTGCTTTTACTTCAGTGCAATAAGATGACTCAGAAGCTCAGTAGGATATTATGGCCCTGATTTTTCATTGCCTTGCACCTCATATAGTGAAATTCCCAGTGGAGAGGAGATGTAGGTCCAGTATTGGAGGATTTTATGTGTTTGCCATGCAAAAATCAACTGCTAGGAGCAGTGCAAATCATCACGGCCCTATCCTCCTTCTTATGCTACTTTTCTATATGTGTTTTATATTTTGAGATAATTTGTACAGCATTACTTTATGTTTTCCCTTTGTACATTACATGCTTTTACTACCTGGAGGGACAAAGGAATTTATAACAATCCAACAGAACATTAAATTGTCTCTGGAATCCTGGGAAAAACACCTCTTCCACATTCCTGAAAATCTTTAAATTATTTCTGAACAGGTTATTTTAGTTTGCTTTTTAATGGAAAGGGAATTCCACAATAATCCAGAGTGCTGCTCCATATGGGGAAACAATGTCTGCCATTTCTTGGCAGAGGAACAGCAGCATAGGTCTGCTTCCTCTTGGCATAGGGAAGGAAGAGTAGGATTCATCTCATTGAACTTTATCTACCAAAGCATCAAGCACTTAATAAAGTTGCATTTCCTAGAAGTCACCAAAGGAAGGGAAAGCAGCATTTTTAAAATGCTGCCTTTTGAATTTGCTTGCCTTCAGCAGCCCAGGTGACCAATGAGCTTCAACATGTAGCTCATAGGGGACTAGGTTCACAGAGAGAAATCTTACTTTCACTTTCTATTCACTTTATTTTTATTTGTCCTTGAACAGAAATGATCACAAATAGAATGTGAGCACATACTTCTCTGGAGCCCCAGACATAAAACTAGGGTTGTTTTCTAGGAAGCTTTTTTTGCCATAATTGGAACACGGAACTTAAGAGATGGTGAAAACTGCTGCTATTTGTAACAGCATCAAAAAACTATAGTATTCTGCAATGAGGCACTTCTGTATGCCAAGAAACATCACTCCAGAAACAGCATTACCCAGACAATCTGAAATAGGTCTCTGCTGGAGTGATGACAAAGAACCAATAGTTTCTCTCGCTGACATTTTCAGCACCATGCAATGATCCCAGTCCAGGCTATCAATGGAGTTTGCAGCTGGTACAGACCTCTGACATGTCAGCTGGGCGACCAGAAGCACTGACTGCAGGCAAGACTGTGAATCACAAACCACAGTAATTCACTAGTATAAGCATGCACAGGTTTTGTGTATGCAAATGAGTAGCTCGAGCTGCTGGTGCGGTGGGGATACATCAGCTGGAATGACAATAAGTAATTAACAGTCTGTCCAGCCACTCTGCTAATCTAATCACTCAGCACTGCTAATCAAATCACTCCAGTAGCTGGAGTGGTGCTTCCTAAATGCCAGTACTCCCTAAAGCTAGGCTAAGTACAAATGAAGTCATTCAGGTGTATTAAGTTAAACTAATGATTGCAAATGAAGACATGCTTTGGGAGTGCCAAGTCCTCAATTCCTACTTTCTCACACCCGACAAAGCATTATCCCAAGAAAGTAGATGGAGTTGATTTAGGTTAGGTTAGCATAGAAGTAAGAGGAGGATTCAAGTGCAGTATCTACCACAGGTTAGTTAGTGACCCTCAGCTCAGGAGAACAGAAATCTCTGTTCACAGTGGCTGAATTGGCTGTACGTGGGTTTTGCTGCCAGTGCCTAGGATAGGTCACAGACTGCTAGGGATTAAATCACCCTAAATAATGCCCCGTGATACTTATTTTCCTGATCTAGCAGGAGAAAAGACTGGCTTGGGGAATAGCACATAGCCATGTGACCAGCACTGCTGCTGTCCGAGCAGGAATTGGGGTGTGAGAGGTGTTGGTTTCTGGGGAGGAAGTGCATCTTTCCCATTATTGCCCAACAGCAGAAGCAACAAGCCTAGCTCACCAAAGCCTTTAGGAGCTGTTCCTCCAGCTCTCTGGCCCCTTTTCAAGATTCCCTGTGTCCAAAGATGCCTGCTGTCTCTCTCTGTCCCCAGAGTTATGTGGAGGTGAACATGGTCTGTTTGGGGACAGGGGAGGAGGTACCTTCAGTGTTGTTAGTGAGAGAACATGAAGTTCTTCCATTTCCATCTGTATGACTGTGAAACCTCCCACAATCCCCTGACATTTTGCTTCCTTAGCCCAGCATTTTATGCCAACTGCAGAACTCCATTCTATTGTAAAGTTGGATTTTGCCATCCTAAAGATAAGCACAAAATAAGTTGCAGGTTATTTTGTGCCCATCTTGGCAAGCTGCTTTGTGTGAGCTGCTGAAAAGCCTTGGGGGGGACGCCAGTGGAAGGGAGAAGAAGGGAGGGGAGATCATGGAAGACAGCAGTGCCAAGCAGCATTGCAGGCTGAGTGCATTAAGTACCTTTGCAGACATCATGCAGCTGTACCAAAGTCGAAGAAGGTGTCCCCAAGTGCCCTTCTCTGACACATTGCAATGGAGAAGCTCTGAAACATGCAGTAAACCCAGAAGTGGTGTTTGTGACTCTGGTGTGTAGAGATTCCAGCATCAATTCAGCTGTCTAAACACAAGCCTTTGGTGTCATTTGAGATTCTTCCAGTGACATCTATGACAATCCTTGTGGTAGACTTTTCCATCACAGTCCAGCTTCCTACTGAGCAGCAGAAGCTGTGACTGTCCTCTTGGGCCCTGGGGCAGAGGCTACGCCCAGCAGCTCTGTATTTACTGTTTGTTGTCCCAGCTGCACAGAAATGCCTGCCAGGAACAGAGAGCTGGGAACTGCTCAGCTCTCCCCAACCCCTTGTGGAAGGTGCTGGTAGCCTTCAGAAGGTGCTGGTAGCCCTCAGGCAGTCACCCTGTGCTCCTCCCAGCACTCCCCATGGAGGAGCTGGAGGCCACGTGCATGCCCAGTGTGCATTCAGTGTGGGGCTGCAGCCAGACCCGCTGCAGGTCACAGTGCACAGGGACACAGTTCTGACCCGTGCTCAGCCCTGATGAGCACATTTTGTGTGTAGACCAGGAGCAAACTGCAGCCATCCATGTGGGTACTCTTGGTTCAACTCACGCAGCTGAAGGAATAGTAGCCTGAGCTGGTGCTATGTTACTGGTATGATTTTTGAGGAAAGTAAGCAACCATGCTCTAAGCCTAACAGCTTTCACAGCATTATTTATCCAGGATAATAGGCAAAAGGAGTCTTTAACTTTGTGTCTTACAGGTGAGAAATCTGTGTTTTCTCCCCAAGATTATTACCGCAGGTTATTTTTAGGAATGTCAGTTATAATGATTTCATTATTTTTAACACACAGGAAGAAAGCAAAGAACAATCTTTTAATTATGCTTTTATTTTTCCACTTTATTATTTTTTTCCTACTAGTTTGATCACATCTGGCTTGCAAGCCTTTAGCAGCAGAAATCTGAGTTATATGACAGAGCTACAGATTCAACATATAACTTCCTCGCTCTTTTCCCAAATAAAAGTGAAAAGAAAATATTTTGTAATACACAACCGCCTTATAAGGGGTTTAATGTTTCTTTTTCTTTCCTACTGCTCCAAAAGATGTTTTCAAAGAGTTTTCTTTTAACTGAGTCTGGAAACTATCCACTTTTAATGAGTACTTACTGACACCTAATTGCCATCTGCCTCCTTCAGTTTCCCTCCTAAGACTGCTTCATTTTTCCTTTGTGCTCTGAACTGCTCCTCTGTTGCTGCTGCGGTTTATACTCCAAGTGAATTCTTAAGTCTTTGTAATTTAAGTTTTCAGGCCTTTATTCTGTATTTCACCTCTGCCTATACCAGAACTACACTAAGCAGCCTTTAGAGCTAAATACCTATTAGCTGCAAAATGTAGATGCAAGATTCCTGCCACAGCATAGGTGATGCTCACTGGTGTACCTGTTTTACAAATCTCTTTTCTTATCTGATGACACTGTATTCAGAAAGGCAATGCAGTACACAGCAATATGGTGGAGAAAAGTACTGCAGCTCTCACCAGTGAGGAAATACAGATTATCTTCCACAAAATTAAAACTACCCTTTTGTCGTGCAAGCCATGCCTTCAGTAAGGCCTCCAGAAGAGCTATCAGTGCTGCCTTGTGGTGGCCTTCAGCCCTGTGGTCAGTTCACCCCATGTCAGAAGCAAGGACTCTCTCACTGACTGAGAGCTGAATAAGTCTTTCAAAAATGTTTGGCAAGCCACATTTTAACATTATGCCATAAAAGGCTTTATAGAAAGTCTCCCGTGAAGATATTTCTTCTTTCCTGCAAATAATTTCTTTCAAAATTCTACTGACATTTTCATGTTCTCTGGTTTCCCAAGGGTATGTTTCCAATGGTGCCCCTGCATCATGCTTTTTGTCCTTTAGAAGAAATTCACATCCTAAAATGGTGAATTGTGATCCTTGATCAGATGTAGATTCTCTGAGATTTTCTTCCTGGGCTGAAAACAGCAGAAAGAAAAGTGAGCTACAGTAGCAGGTGTGTCTTGTGACCTTAGAGCCATTTCTAGTAATTTCCTACCCAGAGGAGAGCAGAGCAGCATCTAAGTGGTGCATCAGCTCATAGGCCCATCATGTCTACCATGCCTTTATGAACATTTTAAGTCAGTCAAGCCACAAGAGAGACATAAGGGTTGGCTTCTTAGGAACTCTGTAAGTAATTAAATATTTCATATTAATTCAAATGGAGCATCAATACACACTCTGCTGTCAGGTTTTTCTTCTGAAAATGAGTTGAGGTGTAGCATGAGCCAATTGTACATATTCTGGGTATCAATTTAACGAAATAACAAGATAGTGAGTAACACTGCACAACTGCATTTAGGACAAATCCATTTGCAATCTTAAATTAAGGTGTTTTGGGTTGCTAAGCCATCTTATTGCCAGAAAGCCATTTAACTTCTGTGGAATCAGATATGATAAGGACTCTCTTTCAAATAATTTCAGTAGCAATTCCAATTTCTATCAACAATTAGCTTTTATTGTTTAGAGACTGAGTGAAAATAAAGATGGGTGAAACATCTGTCCTGTGTTCAGTTTCTGATTGGCTTTTTGTATCAGTGAAGATCTGAATTTATGCCTGTAAATTCAAGTTATCTCACTGACCATTAGCTATTTTATATCTCTGTTCATTTGAATACCTCTGTTGTTCACAGAAGAAGATAATCTGTATGTTGTTTGCATCTATGGCTTGAGGAATAGTTTCTCTATTTTTATGTACACAAGTCTTTCAAGAGCAATATACTCACCCTTGGTTTTATTAAGTGTTCTTGCATCAAATATAGTGGCCTTACTATTATCCCAAAGGGCTTAAGGAAGCAGAGCTCTGACTTTGGAGTGTGAGGCATCAGGAATCAGAGCTGCAGTAGCACAAAATGAAATAAGGTAAGTGTTGTGCTACTTATGATCCAGGATTTCACTGTCTCTGTGGGTCTACCCAGGGCAGGCTTGAAATTCTCTGAAGTGGTTCTGATCTACACCACAAGCACAGTTAAGGACAAAGTTTCTTTAACAACATGCAAGAAATAAGCCTGAAAAACAGTTTGCCTGACATTTTTCTGGCAATTCTAAACTTTGATACCTGCAAATTATTTGTTTGTAAGGTCAAGGTTAGATTCTTGTCCTTCTGGAAAAAAATTATGTTCCTAAGAAAAGATGACTCTGTCCATCTGAAGCATTATCTGGCAAAGTTCAACTTCTGTAATGCTGAGTTGGTGCAGGATAAAGTGATTGGTGCCTGTACTGCTTGTTTTTCTGTATTTCTTCTGAGTAAATTAAAGTAAAGAAATTAAATTAAAATTATATCCAAGCAATACTGGATTTTAGACAATTTAATGAAAAACATAGACACCATTTCTGAGAAGCATTCAAACAATTGTCCCAAAAGACTGTGCAATTAGTTAAATTTAAAGTCTTGTCTATGGACAAAGAGGAAAGACACCTTTTATATAAAGTCAGGAATTTATGTTTTTACAATAGAAATCTTAACAGATTAATTTAAGAACCACTGTTGCCCCAGATTTAAGTATTGCAGAAAAAGAAAGAACAACTACTAAAAAATTTCGTATTTTACACAGAAAGGAATTATCAATAGTAATAATGGTGATAACAGTAATAATAGTAATGATGATGATGATGATTATATACAGTTTAAATTGTTATATAGACATTCTCCAGTTCCTACTCTGTTTCCTGGTGTTACCCTTCCACGATCTCTCAAATCTCTGGGTTCTATCTGGTGCTTGTGGGAGTGTATGGTGAAGCAGCAGCATCTGGAGACCTTTGCCATGAACACCATTATAGCTTGATTTTACTCATTCAACCTGAAATATATTTTTGTACCATAGAGTTTCCCAAATAACCCTCCCAGCCCTGCTAGCTCCACAGACCCAAATCCTGTTGGTCACAGAGGCCTCATCTGGTGCTCTATCTTTGTTGTCATGGCAGATCCTATCTTGTCATTCACAGGATTCAATTTCTCCTAAAACATAACACAAGTTTTTCTGACTGATCATCTCTTGCTGTAAACTGTTGTAAAAGTAAATTCTGTCACATGGGGTCTGATTTGGCTAAATTTTACCTCTGTGAACAAATCCTTCAGCAGAATTTCCTTCATCTGTGACTCTCATAATAAATAACTGGGCTCTGCATTGCATTAACATCTCATGGTAAAGAAGAGCTGTTCCTGTTACATATTTGCATATTTATTGTGGTAGACCTGGACCTATGTGCTTTTCTAGTAGAGAATTCAGCAGGCACAAAAATCACACCTACAGGCACATCTACATGCAAACAACCACACTTAGGAATTTCATCTTCAGGCAACAAACTACACATAAACTGGGCAAGTCTTAAATATTCCAGTTTCATGTTACAGGAAGTAAATAATCAACATTCAATGTTAATTAAATAGACCTCTTGTCTGCCTGATGACACAACAGAAATGCTGACATGGTGTGTTGTCATTGCATTTTAGTTTGCATCTGTCCTAATGCCAAGCATTAACTGATGTGTGTCACCCAAGCATGTCAGTACCAGCTTTTTGCCATGTTCCCATCAAATTTTCTTCATAAGAATGTGAGGTTTTCTGAGATGGTGGCAGCATTTTGGTTCCTACTGTGCCTCTGTTTTCCATAGAGCTTGGGGGTTGTGTCTGCAGTATTGGGATTTTCTCTTGGCCATGCTGTAAGGTGTGTATGCACTGCTCTTACAGCTTGAACAGTGAATCCCTGCCCACTTAGTTGTGCTGTTGTCAGCTCACTCTGCATGGCGATGACTAAACTCTTCTTTCATGTCACACCTTGTTCAGGCAGTATGAGCTCTCTGCAGCAAAGTTGAGACACCCTTTTGCAATCAGGTCTTTCAGTGTTTCATGTGCCTCATTTGCAAGTTCAGCTGTGACCACCACTTGCTATAAAAGCAGCAATGCATGAAGCAGCAGGTTCTCTAACAGCCCAAATACCATATCACATTTATCACCAAGAAAAGGGCTTGAAGCCTCTTTCCTGCATTCCAGCTTAATGCATAAAGAGAATGTGTCTTTTTCTCTGTTAAAAGATTAATGTTATCTATTGTAAGTACCTATTTTTCAAATGTTCACAAATTCAAGAATTTCTCAGACTTTGGAGAAATGTTGCATTGATGTTCTTTTTTCTAAATCATTTGGCATCTTGACTGGTGGTAAAGCCAGTGTTTCTTCTAGATGCATAAAAGTACTGATGTAACCTGGTCACAGCAACTGCATGACAGGAAGAGTCTAACAATAAACACATAGAGACAGGGCAGGCAGGAGAGTCTGTCCTTCCCCTGCTGCCCAGGGGTGCCTGATCAGTGCCCTTCACAAGGGGAATGCCAACTGCATCATTTTTTGGTACATGTATATTTTGCACCACATAGAACTGGAACTCCCGGTCTATCTGTTCTTCCTAGGTGACCTGATTTGTATGTCCTACGGCAGAGAGTAGAAGGCTACAGTAAAACACAAAGTAACATAGGCTTTAATCCTCCTGCAAGAGGATTTTTGGCTCTCTACAAGAAGCTGAATGAGCCTAGACAACATTTTCTTCCATCCTTTTGATCTGAAGCACACTGCTTGTTAGTGAAGGCAGCTGATTCTAATCACAGCACAGAGAGCTCTCATTTGCTGTTCTTTCACACTCACACTCTTCCTCCAAAAAGCAGAAGAGGATGGAAATACTGGGAGTGTAAAACCACAAAGTGCTTACTGGGCTGCAGTATCTGTGAGAGTCATTTGTCAGTACAGGTGATGGAGTGTCTTTTCATCTTGTTCCCTGGAGAATGAGGGAGAAGTGGAAAAGGAGAAGCAATTCTGTGGGTTTCATTGAAAAATTGTACAGGTGAGTGCAGACAGTGCTTACTCATTACTTAGCAGTGACAATGGTCAGGAAATGCAGAATTTGAGAGCAGGTCGTTGATGGGACAAGATTGGCTGGGGAGCAAGAAAATAGAAATCCCATTTGACCTCTGCCAAATCTTTTTGCTAATGTCTATATTTACATTTGCTGCTGGAATGTTGCCAGTTCTTCAGTGAGTTGCCATTGAGGAGCTTTGTGACATCACTCTGCATCAATATACTGTATTTTTAGTACATTTGGATATAGTTCACTTTTCAGCTATGCATCAAAAATCTGAGCCTGTTGGCCTTATCTAGAAATGACAGAGTTGGCTTTTTTGTTTTGTTTTTTTAGAGACAACCATCTGTCTATCTCAAGCTTATTCGGAGTTCCCACAGGCAAAGTATTTTTAACTATTTCAATTATAGTTGTATCAACTGTTTTGTAATTATTGCCTTGTAGCTCTTCCCTGCTGTATCAACATCTCCTTTTCTAGTCTCTTTTTAGAGAAATCATAATCTTGTTCCTGTCGCCCAGAGGAAGAATTTTCAGTGTATTATTTGCAGAAGAGAAAGTGTTTGTAAAAAGCTATATTTTCATGTGGTGCTCCTACCTACTGCTGTCTAAATATCCTTTCCAAGTAAAAGGTATACACACATTTTTTTCCTCAGCAAAGTCAGTCTTTCATTGTAACAGTGAAAAAGCATGTTTTATATTCACAGTCCCTATGAATCTTTTTAATTCATTCTCATTTTCTCTGAACATTTAAATTAAGAAAACAAAATGTAAATGAATGAAAGATAAGCCAAATAAAATGACTGCTGCTGGCCCTGATTCCAGATCATAAAGTATTCTCAGTTAGGTAAGTAATCTGAGGATTTTGTTTAGTGGACATCACTTTTTATGACTAGACTCCTCTGTTTCCTACACAGTGTTTTCCATGTATGTTTAATAACTTCCTTAAATACCATATAATTGCACTCTGAAGACACATGGGATAGTCTCTCATCTCTGCATCAGCAAATACTACATTTTCCTGCCAAGATCATGTAAATGTGAAGACTGAAAGTCATCTGACACAATCTAGCAGCTACTTCCCATTCGTCTCTCACTCAAGGCAAGGCATACACTATTTTATTCAAGATAACACAGTTTTCAGGAAGGCTAATATCTCTAACTCTGAATAAAAATTACATTGGGAATACTCCATAGCAACATTTGTAATGAGGAGTGAATTTTTGGAGTAGAAATAATTTTAATTACATTTAGTTTTCTCCAGAGACTCAAGATTGTCCTGTCTTTGAAATAATCTAATATATTTTACATCATAGAGCTCTGAATATATTTTGCTATGTTATTAAGTCCATTATTTAGTATAATACTGCAGTAACTATGAGCTGTATTTCCTGCATAAGCTAATAAAGTACAGAACCAGGCAAGTGTTGCAAAGTTGCTTTCACAGAGTTCTCTGTAAATCTCCTCCTTTAGGCTTTTGGATTTACATGAATATGAGATTGGCAGAGCATGTGACCTCCTGCTGACAAAAGTAATGTAAGATTCAGAGAAACTCTGTGCTTCTGAGTTCTCCAGCAAAAATCTGCATGGACTCTTGGGGAAGCACAAAGTTCACCTCCTTCTCCTGTGAGTAGAAGAAAATCTATTCTATAAAACAGGTGTTTGTAAAACCCAATCATTTGTTTACTGGAACAAATATTTAAGAGTATAAAATATCCTAGGAGGGCAAAGATACTGAATTTTGTCCAGCTGGTTGGTTCTGAAATAGTGCCAAAACATATTAACAATTTCTAAGATAAGTAGGACTGGGACATCTGTCCTCTCAATCGTCCACTTCAATAATAATTCCATGAGCATCATGACCAGTTTTGTTAACCTTTCTATTATTGTTTCTCTCAGTAATCATATCAGCAAATATCTGCATGGATATAGCCTACAGTAGTAATTAAAGCTGTGAAGAGACTTGGCATGCAACTAGGCTAAATGGTACCCATCTCACCACACCCGTCTGGCAGATGGCTGTGGGTTTCATGCTAAGATGGTAACAGGTTTGGGGACAAAGAACAACTGGAGTCTATCTGAAAACAGAGAATGGAGAGTATCTAACCCAGCTGGGATAGTGATTTTTTTTTTTTTTTTTTTTTTTTTTTTTTTTTTTTTTTTTTTTTTTTTATATTGTTTGTTGGGGGGCGGTTTTTNCTGGCCTGAACTGGCCAAAGGGATATTTCACATTGCAGAATGTCTTGCCCAGTATATAAACTGGGGGAATTACCTGGAAGGGGGCAATTGCTGCTGGGGGACAGGCTGGCCATCAGGTGGAGGGTGGAGTGAGCAAAGGAGTGATGCATATTGTGCATCACTTATATTTCTTGGGGTTTCTCCCCCTATCACCATCTCCTTTTAATCACAATTATTAGTAGTAGTATTATCATTACTACTGGTATTATTATTATTATTATTATTATCTTTTAATTTGTTTCAATTGTATTCAGTGGCACAGGGTCTACTTGGAGGCCTCTCACTAGTGGTTTTCTCCAAACTTCAATACTGGGCCAAGGAGACTATACTTTAACATAGTTATCAATGACTTCGATGAAGGGGCAGATGCTTCCTCAGCCAGTCCAATGATGACACTAAGCTGGGAGGAGTGACTGATACCCCAGAGTGCTGTGAACCCTTCCGAAGGACCTTGACAGGCTGGGGAGATGGGCAGAGAAGAACTGTCTGAAATTCAACAAACACAGCTGCAGGAATAACCCTGGGCACCAGGGCAGCCCAAAGGCTGATCTGCTGGAAAGCAGCTCTGCAGAGAAGGACCTGGGAATCCATGACCCAGCAGTGCCCTTGTGGCCAAGAAAGCCAGTGGTATCCTGGGATGCATCAGGATGAGCATTGCCAGCCAGTCAGGGGAAGTGACCCCTCTACTCAGCCCTGGTGAGGCACATCTGGAGAGCTGTGTCCCGTTCTGGTCTCATCAGGACTCCAGAGACACAGAGCTCTTGGAGCAAGTCCAGCAGAGAGCAACAAAGGTGATTAACCTACCTACCTGTTTCCCTTACTACTGACTGAACATCTGTCCAATTGCAGAAGTGTGGGACAAAGAAACAACAACAACAAAAAGTAATAATAATAATAAACAACACCCACAGGGGTCACTCAGTTCTGTTTCATCCAGTTGTGAAAACCATGCAACAGCTGTTAATTTGTGAAATTCCTAATATGCATCAGGCCATAGCCTAAAGTATAAGGATGCATCCCAGCATCTTAAACTTTA
>VZTR01009175.1:36229-74433 GCA_013400775.1 Chaetops frenatus
ACTCTTCCGAATTTAGTTTTTGGGATGTGTAAAATTCATCTTCTAAACTTCTAGGCTAATAAATACTCATGATTATTTTATAGCACTTGATATTAGCCAGCATTTTAAATTCACATAAGCAGTTCTCCCTTTTTTAACAATTTCCCCTGAATATAAGGAACTGTCAATCCTCTTCAGACTTTCATTTGCCGAAGATAAATAAACCCTAATCTTTTCATTTTTTCCTTATAAAATGAAAACTCCATTTTCCAAAACCTTCTGTGTTCTTATTCCAATTTAGTTTAGTTTTGTTTTACTTTGTTTTTCTTCAACACAGGTGAGAATAGAACACTATATTCTAAAGTATTTTGATGTCTTCTGCAGAAAGGTTTTCTTGTGTGACTCTCTACTTTCTTGCTGTTCATAATATCTCCCAACTTTTTGTCATCTGTAAACTCCATTAGCAAATAATTTGATTCTGTCTCCTTGGCCACCAATATATGAAGAGCATAGGTCCCAATACTGATCACTGAGGTAGTAACCCCTGTCAGCCTAATAACTCTTTCCAAAATACGATTTTGGGCAATTTTTTTTTTCTTAAACAGCTCCTTATCCATCACATTAATCCCTCTTATCTTCAACTTAAAAACTAATTTCTTATAAAGTGCTGTAAGAAGCACTTAAACCTATCTGGATTATATTTGCTGTATACTTCTATGTAGTAACTCACTGGTTTGATATTAAATGAAAAAGAAGATTTGGCTGTCTTGAGTTACCATTAAAAAAATCATGCTGCATTTTAGTCTACTTTGTATTGCCTAACTGCTCTTACTTGTGCATTCCTCCAAAATCTGTTCTAAAATTTCGCACAGTAGAAGTTACATTGAAAGGCCTGGTCTTGCACAGAATCATGTTTTCTTCCTTCTCTGAAGACATGTTCTACATTTGCAGCCTTTCAGACAATATTTACAATTTCACCAAGTGCCTTCTACTGGACTTGCTTTTTCACATTCCAGTTCTTTTAATAGTACGGAATAGGAATTTCCTACATCCTGAATTTTATTACATCATATGTAATAAAATTTAAGGTGTGGGGTTTTTTTTTCCATTGGAAGCCCTAATTCTCTAATTTAGTTATGGATTTCCATTTGTTCATATTGCAATTTAACATGAAGAACTCAACCTATCCATAGTTATTTTTACAGTCACCTTTTCTACCAGAGCTTCACACTCACTGAAATAGAGTCCAAATCACCATTGCTTCCTGGTCCTTCATTGAGCATTTATTAAAGAAATCTCTATTCTACCCTGTTCTGACCTTTCCTGCTAGCAGTTTCCATTCAATTGATATTGGGAAATTCAACAATTTTATGCAATTTGCACTATTAGTTATTTCACTTGTTGTTTTGTAAATAACTTAATTGATACTGTTGTTTAAAGATGCCTTATAAAGGAAATCCCTTATCCTCTCTTATCCTATGTTTGTAGTGCTTTCTCTACCATAGAGATATTCCCAAAGATATTCTCTCTTAACCATAGCCTTGCATTGTTGTCTTTTTACAGTCAAATGTCACTAATTTTAGAGAACTCTTCTAGCCCTGCTGCTGCTATAAGCCTGTTTTAGTTTGTTGTATGCAGTCAGTGTTATTTTGTAGCACATATGACAAAAGGGCTTACTAAGTCATTGTTTTCTCAGGCTTTAACATAAATGTTGTTTTTTGTTTGGCATAAAATGCTATATTCTATGATTTTTATTATAAATACCATGCATTTTCTATTAGAATTTTTCTATAAGTTTTATAAACTCTATTTCTTATTCATTCTCACACAGTATTTTTTAATTTCAGGATATATGGCCTTCTCTAGTAATAAATGGTTTCAGATGGAGGAGCCATTTTATTTCACAATCATGTTGCTCTAAGCAAATCAATGCTCAACTTTTTTTGTGGTTTTTCTGATATAGATACCAATCTATTAAAAAATTGCCTGAGTCCTTCTCACATGTTGTCAGAGGGTTCTTATGTAGGAAGGACATTTAGCCTTATTCTCATCTATCACAGACTTAGGCATAAAACAAAGGTTTGAAAAGAAAACTTTATTTCAAGCAGCCAACAAAGTGACTTATTTTCACAAGGGCTTCACTCTTGGAAGCTTGCCAAAGGGCCAGCACAAGTGCAGCAGGGACAGCTTCACCCATGAACTGTGCCTTTGCCAATCTTCATTTCTAGTGTTCAGTTGTTTTCACTGTGGGTTTAAACTGCATTTAAAAAAAACCCAAAGATAGCAATGGTGATTTATTCCCTCCCCGTGAGCAGACTCAGTTCAATTCAATTCCTGATATACAGAAGACACATATTAAATATGGGTCTTTTTCTGATCTCTCTACATTTTGTACTCTTTCTGCTGTCCAAACTATGCTTGTCACTGAATATTTCCATGGAAGAGTGGGAAACACAATTTCAGGTACAACTCGACTTTCCAGCAGCAGTTCATCCAGCCCTAAGTTTTTCACCTTCGACATCTCTTTGCTTATGTGAATGCTGAATTGTGCATCATGTCCTGTCACCCAGATGCCAAACACCAGCACCTCTTAGCATCTCAGCAACACACCTGGCATGTCTCCCTCAAGGAAACAATGTCCCTCAAGGACAATATTGATTTTTAGAAGCATGCAAATTGCACAATGGTTGGAACAGGATTAGCACTATCCTAAAACTACATCATTCTGGGCAGTTGGGATTCCCAAAGCTGTCTCATGGTGTGATTATCCACAATACTCCCAGATTCCTGCAACTGTAATGATTATTCATTCAAATAAACCAACTTTCACATTTAATGAGCGCTCACGAGGTAAAGATTTTTCTCCAAATTAAAGTACTGATGGTAAAAAAAAAAAAAAGGAATAATGTCAATTTCTTCAGCTAAGAATCAGTTTTCAACTCCAAATTCTAGACACCTTCTTTCTGCTGCTTCTCTGTCAGCCAGACTCCTTGGCTGAACCTTGCCCCTCTGGCACTGATCTCCAACCTGCTCGCTCCACAATGCTTAAGAGGAGACTGGCAGGAGGAAGTGATCAGCCTGGGGTGGCCCAGGGTGACCCCAAGCTGCTCAGGCTGTCTCCAGGGACAACTCCAAGTACAGCTGGAGTGCTGGGTCACAAACCAAAACCTTTTCAGCCCTTGGAGACAAGGATACAGGAGGCGTATATGTGTGAAATAGGTTGTTCTGTTGTTTGCTCAATATTTTTCATCTGAGTATAAGAAATACTTGAGATTATTTTGTCTATGATTAGAACAAGATTGAAATTAGTTCTCATTATTAGACAAAATGCTGGATGTCCACAAGAATCCTATATTGTCTATTTTTCCTACATTAATAATAGCTATTTTCTCTGGATATGAATATTACATGTCAGAGTTAATCTCCAATTCCCTTTGCTTATTTTTTCACTATTTTTTGCTCCTCCTTTAAAATAATATAGAAATTCTTTTCTGCATGCTAAGTGTCTACCACCTCTTGCAGACAGAGTTAATGTCTCCTTGGATTTTTCCATTAATCCCACAGTAGTAGTTTCATTCTTTAGTTTGTAAAATTTTCTTTCTTTCTATGTAACTATGTGCACAGTCTGCACTGCAAATCATTATTTCTAGATTATGCATCTTCTGCTGAAATAAATTATCTTCTGCAAGTGTTTTTCTAGGGTGCTTTGTACAAAAATATTTCCTGAGCTTTCTCTTCTTATTCCTCTTACATACCATCCTTGATCAGAAATACCTCAGGAAGGTGGAAGGATATTAACCAAAGGAAAAATTTGTCTTATCACTACCCCTAATAGCTCCATGGCAGAGATTCAGCAACAGGAGTTTGGCTTTTGGGGAGCAGGGTGAAATGAAGAGCGTCACACAAGCATCTCTGCAGCTGCACATTGCTCTTGTTGGCAGCACTTGTAAGTGCCAGGACACTTTGACCATGGCTCTGCAATGTGCACACCCCTCAGAGTAGCAGGAGCTTCACCCCAGCCTTCTGGTTTGGCACTGCATATCCAGTTACAGGATCACGAAACTGTATTAGCATCTAAGTGTGATTTTAGAAGGCCTTAAATATTAGCCTTAATTTTATATACCTTAAAAAAAAAAAAAAAAAAGAAACACTTTCTTTGACAGCACTGGTCTAGCTAGAATCAAGAACCCAATAGTGCTATCCCAAGTGGACCTGTCCTAACAAAAAAATGTGTTAAGAAAATAAGTCAAAAAGAAACAACAAATTGAAAGTACTTTCCCTTGAGGGTGTAAACGAGTGAAAATATCTTGAGACTATTTTAATGGGCACATGGTGCCAGTGTGAGTGTGAATCAACATGTACAGGTAACCAGGGTGACCATCAAACCACAGCTGAGATGCAAAGATTGGGATTTTTCGTTACCTGGCTAACAGCGTTGGACAGCAGAGACACATGAGGGCACGGGCTCCATTAGGCTCAGTTCATCCTGGAGCACAGCAGAGCAGTGGGATCGGCACTGCCTGCTCCAAAGGGCGTCTCACACACGCAGTTTATCACAAGGCTGTGCCTTTAGGATCTCCGCCTCTCTCTCTCCCCCAGCAGGAAGCTCAAGCATATCTCTGAGAGTTATCTCCACACAGGAATTCCACCTCTCAAAACAGGCAGAGGAAGAACAACACTAGCCACAATACATAGAGTTTTCCCACACTGACATTCTTAGCATTCCCAGCTGCAAGGTCAGTCTGAGAGAAGGTATTCCATTCTCTTTGCCAAGTCTTCTGGTTTTAACCCTTTCATCCCAACAGTGACATATGCACTGAGCTGGTGACAAGTCACAGAATCAGAGAACAGCTGCCTTAGGCATCATGAGAGAAGAGCAGAGGAGGCCCACACGTTTTCCTATGCCATGTTGTAGTGTGTGATCAGAGCTCAGTGACATTTTTTGATGGGGGAGAAGGTCTTAATGGCTTATCAGAACCATTAAGAAAATTGGATTGGTGGAACTGGTGCCTCAGAGCAAAATGATACATTACTGTATGACTCCTGAGATTGCACAGCTGCTTGTTTATTAAAGATGCAGCACTCCTGCTAAAGCCTGTGAACCACGTGCTAGCACTGCCCATTTCAGGAAAATCATCACTGAAATCCTTCATTCTCCTTTCGTTCTGTTAATGAAGATCTTGTGTGTTCTTATATCTGGGATTCCTAATTGATCAAACACTTAAACCACCTAGGGGCAAATTATCTTCAGGAGGGGAAGATGCAATGAAAGACAAACAGGTCCAATCATTTTGGCTATCTTTTTATTTAAGTGTTACAGAAAAGAAAACAGAGTACAAATTGAATGCAATTTTGCTTTAATTAAGAAAAATGAAAATAATTGTATATTCTATTTCCACTTGTGACACTTAGTTGTATGCTTGAAGTACAATTAAATTGTAGTCAGATAATTTCAGAAGTTAAATTCTTGGTGCATCTTCTGAAGAGAAGACAGCTGTCTGTAATAACAATCATTGAGATTATTTAATTTATGATCTTTGCATCCTGTGCTTGTTCACTTCTTTTTTTTTTGGCTTGAATTTTTACATATTTATCCCAATTTGGATCCTTAGTTAACATTCACATACTTCTCTTTTTTTTTCTTCTTAATTTTGCCTTGTTTTCTATAGACACCTTTCCTACTTTGCCTGTTTCACCTCTCTTTTTACCTATCTCACATGCATCTGTGAAAGACCACTGGGGAGATCTTGTAAATAATCAGATCTGATCTGATTTTCGTAAGTATATTTGGATGCATAGTTAGGTGGTGCTGGATAATGATCATGCCCGTTTTGCACAGCCTTTGGAAGAGATCAGGCAATGCAAAGGATTTGACCTTGACCTTACAACCTGAATGGCAATGATTACATATAGATAATGCTTGTTCCAAGAATCATGCAAAATAGACATGCCAGACTGTGTTCTCACTCACTGTTCAGTAGCTGTTTGGGGATAATTTATTCTTGAGATGACAGAATGCAGTTTACAAATTGTATCCTGTATACCTAATGAGACAATTATTTCAGGAGAGTCTGAGCTCTCCAGCAAAATATACACAGAGCAAACAGAAAGCCTGTGCTGGAAAGGATGACCATGTTTGTTTAACCTGACAGGGTCCTGGTGAGGCTCTCATTTGCTTGCATGTAACTTCCACTGGTGGAAAATGAGGTCTCACAAATTTGCCCCGAAAAATAATTTAAGCCAGTTTTCCCAATGCTGTGTACAAAATATTTGGACTTTCAGATGATGTTGCTCTTCTCTGAATATAAAGTTTGAAAGTAAGGGTAAGTAAACTGAGAATGAGCCAGGGAGAGGGACAGATCATTCTTTCCAATGGCACAATGAAATTCAAGTCATAAGCAGAAATGGCTTCCAGAGCAGTGTAATAAAGTGCATATATTTAACTCATTATTTTTAGTTTACAGATGTTTGTTGACAGGAGTGACAAATATGTGCATATAAGACTGAGGAGCAGGAATGAAACATTCTGTCTCCACTTGAAATAGTCTCCTTGTAATCCAAACACACACACCTGCAAATTCCTCACAAGTCACCCAGCTGAAGCTCAGAAGATGACTCATGTTGTGCTTGACTGGAACACTTGCTAAGGTAGGCCTGTGTGGACTCGGCGTTTCGTGCTGTGGGGTGTTTAATAGCTGGCAGTAGCGATGTTGCAACGCAGCAATTATAAGCAAAGACTTCCTTCATTCCAAGCAACTGAAAAAGATCTACCAGCAGAGTTATTTAAAAAAACCAAAAAAGCATAAATACAGTTCAACATCAGCTGGGGAGGAGGGAGAAACTAAAAACTACTGCAGATTTGGATGTGATGTATACTGCACCAGCTGAACTTCTCAGGGTCTCCTCAGAAATGCCATGGGTCAATTCTTGTGGGGCAGCCCTTAATCAGGAAATGGTCCTGGATGAGGTCAGCACCAGTTTTGACGATAAAACACAGGTATCATACATTAATAATATCAAACAACATGTATTAGTCTTTAAATAGCCAGCTTCTGAGATGTGTCTGGCTGACATTTTTGCATGGAAGTGGGACTGGAGAAGAAACCAAGATACCATATACCATGAGTTGCTATTGGGTACACAACACAGTGCATGTGGAAAAGTATAGCTCAAAAAGAAGCAGTAAAAAAATAAGAAGGGGCTGACAGTTCTATAGCTTTACCCTTTTTTGCTATAATTTGATATACTTAGTTCCTTAGTTCCAAAGGATAGTAATAATGTGTAATTACTCTTTAAAATGACATCTATTTTTAGTAGGCTTGAACTATTGGGAACACCATAATGGTTTGAGGACACGTTGTTCAGTGAGCAGGGCATGTCAGTGCTGTGTGTCTGGGTAAGAGAGGGGCGGGAGGTGCCTTTGCCACCAGTCCCTGTGAGATGCAGAGCTGCACCAGGACAGGTGGGCACAGTACTGACAGAGCAGGAACCAACATCAGTATGCCACTGAGACTTTAGAAGGGCCATGAAATTCTGACCATCCTGAGTTCTGGTCCTCTGACTAACAGTTCTGTCTGGATGGCCAGTAGTCATGAAGTACTTATGTCAAGAGTCAGTGTTGAAGAGAGTGTTGAAACTGTGTTTCACATGAAAAGAAAAATATTTAAATCAATGCTAATTGTTGCATTGACTCAATGAAGACTAGGATTTTACTATGCTTTTTATCAGAATGACAGTAGGTAGACCAGGACATAGTCATTACTTTCTCAAATAATGTCCTTTGGTTTCTTTGGTGATGTTATGTTCATTAAAGAAAGGAAGAATGATTGTTGTCCATAGTGCTCTCTGCTAGAAATGAGCTCAAACCTAGAATGAAGTTTGGAGCTGGTGCTCTACTTGGTCCTACTTTTTCTTTGGAAGTACACAGTACAGTAGAAAATAGTTTTATCCTTTGCTTTTCTGATGTTCAATTTTGATCCCATAGGGACAAGTGCTTTGCAAATATCTTAAGGGGATGCTCTGTGCTGTGAGGAGAAATCCAGGGGGACCTGGGCAGGCTTGAGAGGTGGGCCTGTGTGAACCTCATGAAGTTCAACATGTCCAAGTACAAGGTCCTGCACCTATGTCAGGGCAATCCTAAGTGCAGATACAGGCTGGGAAGAGAGTGTATTGAGAGCAGCCCCAAAAAGAAGGACTTGGGGATGTTGGTGAATAAAAAGCTCATCATGATGTGCACTTGCAGCCCAGAAAGCCAATTGTGTCCCCGGCTGCATCAAAAGCAGCATGACCAGCAGGACAAGGGAGAGGATTCTGCCCCTGTACTCCACTCTGGTGAGTCCCCACCTGGAGTACTCATCCAATTTCAGGGCCTCCAACAAAAGAAGGACTTGTACCTGTTGGAATAAATCCAGAGGAGGGCTACAAGGATAAACAGAGAACCTCTCCTGTGAAGGCAGGCTCAGTATTGAGGCTGTTCAACCTGAAGAAGAGAAGGCTCTGGGAGAACTTACAGCACCTTCCAGTACTTCCAGTACATCAAGGGGCTACAAGAAAGCTAGAGAGGGACTTTTTATGAGGACATGTAGTGATTGAACAGGGGAAATAGCTTTAAACTTAAAGAGGATAGATTTAGTTTGGAAATAAAGAAATTCTTTTCTGTGAGGGTGGTAAGACACTGGAACAAGTTGTCCAGAGAAGTGGTGGATGCTCCATCCCTTGAAATGTTCAAGGCCAGGTGGGATGGGGCTCTGAGTAACCTGGTCTAGTGGAAGGTACACCTGCCCATGTCAGGGATGTTGGAAGAAGATAATGTTCAAGGTTCCTTTCAACCCAAACCATCCTATGACTCTATTTCATAAATCCTTTCAACACACTGAAGATTCAGAAAGGAGTCCTGCTCTTTTTGCCCCTTCTGCACCAGCAAAATATATATCTCAGAAATTGCATCCAAGATTTTAAAGAACATATACACGTCAATCTTAATTGCACTTTCTATGTGATCTTCTCTGGATTGTGGGGAAAAAAAAAAGTTTCAAAGACAAACAAAAAAGGATAACAAGGATAACATACTAGCAAAAGAAAAGGAGAAACCTAGTTTCATTTCCCGAAATGGAATCTTATTATATCTGTATTTTGAAACTGAAATAAAAACGTTATCATCCACTTCTGTTTCTGCAACAAGGTTGCACAAGATACAGGGACAAAAAGCAGATTCGCTCCAGTTGCCTAATTGGACAGAAGTAGTTGCTGAATGCCAGACTGACCTAAATGGAACTGAAGGATCTTCACCAACCTTTCATCCTTTTGTATTTTCTAAGGTTAATCTTCTTTCCTTTGTGTTTCCTTCACTAGGCTGCAGCTGGAAGAAAAAGCGGTACAGCTGAACTCACAGCATCTTTCCATGCCTAGCTCATAAGGAAGTGGTTTGCTTGAGGCTAGAGCTAAATGACCTGTTCATAATCAATGTTTCTCAATTAATTTAATCTTTTCTCTTGCACATCAGTTTGTCATGAAGAGACCAGATTATATAAATACATTCCTCATCTAACGTCATTTGATGAATGTTTCAAGAGAAAATAAAGTAACTGCCTTGGTATTGATGAAAACTGTCACTGCAAGGCTATTTGCCACTCATTATGGCATCACTGCTGCAAGTACAGCTAAGCAGATGGGCTTTTCAGGACCACTCTAAAGTTGTCCCCTGGGCAGGACAGAGCAACAGGTAGCATCTACATTAGAAGTAAGCTTTTGAGTTTGAGTCACTGCTAACCAGCCAAGTTGATTCAAATTATCTCTACAATTCCAAGCTAGATATGAAAGATGCACCCAACCTGACACATTTTTCATGTATATGGTAGCATGAAATACAGCTAGAGCAAACGTTAGAGCTCTAGGGCTGCGTTTTGCCTCTCCCTTTGCCCGGAGATGGCCATCCTTCCCCTTTTCCTAATAAACCACCAAAGTAGAGATGTTGAAGGTGTAAGTTGGAGGGATAAAATGCTGTAGATTATATCAAGCCCACCAGTACAATGAAGTCTGCTGCAGAGAGGCATATTGTCAGGAGAAGAGAGATCTCAGGATCCTCAACCCCCATGCTAGAGAGTCGCATCATATATATGAAACTTTGATGGAGAGGGTTGCAGCTTTCCCAAAATATTCAGATTATCATGTAGCAGAAGTCTTGGTTTGTGTGCTATGCATTATTTTATACCAGTTAAGAAGATGAAATAGCAAATAGCATCAGGAAAGCAAAATGCCTGAAAACACAGTGCAGCCAGTGTTGGTTTGCTGTGCTGCTCCATGGATTTCCCGTTACTGGCTGAGCTGTGCAGGCGAGGGGTTTAGCTGCTTCCTCCCAGTGGCCACTCAGATTAAAAGCCTGAGCTCTGTGGCATATGGCTGCTCCAGTTGCAGTGGATCTCTCGGCTTGCTTCCAACACACCATAACTTCAATTTAGCAGAATGGCACTTATAGATGTCCAATTAAAATGTCCCATTTTATTGGGGAAAATGCTTTCCCAATGGTACTGTATGCCACTGAACAGAATTCAAAAATCACTTTTTCAGTTATGACTTTTATTTTCATAAACAATGCAGACATGAAATACTTAATGTGATGTCCTAATTAATGCAAATATGCCAAACCCCTTTACTTTCCAGAGAAAATTATATTACACTGTTACATTTCCCCATTTCATGGCTGCATATTTTATATACTGTAACCATGGTTACTGTGTCATTAAACTCTATTCAGAGGGAGTTGGGCATAGCATCAAGCTATCACAGAGAATGATTGCTTTTGTAAATTTAAAAGGAGCTCTGCAGTTAATTACTGTAAGTTTGTGTAAATTGGACCAATGGAGAGCATGAAATTTGGAACAAATTATTGTAGAGTCTGAAGCAAATGGAGAATATTTTTATTTGATTTAGAAACTTGCCTTCTGTATGACAAGCCTCTTAAACTTTTAATTGTGTAAAACTCAAGCCATAGACTGGCAAACTGCTGATACAGGAACACAGACAGCCCTGGCTGAACTGGGACATGAATGGTCTTTAATAGAAAGTACTGGCAATGGGCAGAAAGCTGAGGAAAGGACAGAGCATGCCTAGGCTGTCCTGATTTTGCATTGTTTGGAAATTCTAGAAGGAAATTCAGCTGTTTGGAAATCTTTCAAGTTGTCTCTTACCTGCCAATTAAGTATATGTTTCCTCCATGTGGTGCACTATGTATTTAGATAGAGTGGGGCTCTCTCTTCTCTCCTTAGCTGCCTAGAATTGCAGTAGCAGATGTAAAACAGGACCTTGCCATCACACATTTCCTTAATCTTTCTTCAAATCCTGATATCCTTATCAGAAAACAACATATCCATGGCCACACAGATGCCTAGCAGCCTTTGTACTGTATGGAAAGCTGAATCTAACAGTTAAATATCCTCCTACTCTGTGTGCTACTAATCACTTTTGTACCTTCCTGCCCCAACTTTTCAATAGTTGCATGATTTGTGGCATCCTGATATGTTAGTAAGAATTTTCCATTCCTCCCTCTACCTCTGTGCTGGTCAAATACTTGGGGGTTTTTTGTTCCACCAGCCTTTGAAACATTTACATGGGACACTGCCACAGTGAGTGCAGCAAGTGGCTGCACAGAAGTGGGGGTATGTGGGGTGCTGGCTCTCATCAGCAAAGCAGCTGATGGCTTATCCTTGTCCTGTCTCTGTTCCTGTACTGCCACACACCCTTCGTCTGCCAACAGCCAGGGGCAGTGAATTTTCTGAGTTTCATCTCTTATAATATTTTGCAGATATTGATAACTAAGCTTACTGCATCTCATGAACCCAGGGAATGTTGTACTGTCCTGATCCAAGCTGATTTTTACTTTGTATTGTGTTGCTTGTGTAACACTGGGTTACAGCACGCATTTTTCGTTCTCACAGATCTCAGAGAATAAGCAGAAAATCCACAGCAGAAAATCTCTAGATGACAGTGAGCACAAACTGTGTAAGGCTCTGTAGAAATCTCCTATCCTTATCACTCATCTTCCCTATACTTTGAATTTTAACACAGGAGCTGTGGAAGGAACTACATTGTCTTCATCAGCTTTGGGGAACACACTTCCACAGATGAACAGGGAAAAAACCTAATATACATCTTGAGCAGTCACCAACAATCCTTGTCTACTCACCATTATCCAATTTTATCCCTAAAAGCAGCTCTACACAGCCTGGCTATCAGTACCCAGCATGACAGAATTGGCCAAAGAAGATGCAAAATCTGGGTTTCCCATTGACCAGTGCCAGTGTGGCCAGTCACAGGCTGGTACAAGCAGTCCTCAGACAAACAGCTGCTAAAGTAGAGTGTGAAAAAATACTGCCAGTGCTAAAAAACACTGAGCCTCACATAGCCTTTTTGTAACAAATAATTAGGCTGGTTGAATTCAGTACTGTTAATTGAATAAATAAGATGACTAACATGACACAGGCCGGTGTGTGTGAGTCCATTCTCCCTAACCTGATCACCAACAGAGTTGCAATTTTGATGCTCAGGCTCTCTGCCAACTTTTCTCCACTAAGTGGTCCTTCCTTTTCTTTTTTTTTCCCTGCATCTGTTCACTTATCAAATTTATCAGCAGGATGCCTGAGCCCTTACCTGGGATAATACCCTGTCAGGAGGTAGATAATGACATGGTGTGGTATAACATTGGTATGTAGCAATGAGGCAATGAAATACCCAGGCAGTATGTCAAAAGAACATTGTATTTATCTTTCTGTGGTATTTTTGCATCATTTTGGAAAAGGCCAAATATGCCTGTGATGATGTGGTGTTATCAGAGAACATTTCAAAACCTATTTTGCACTCAGAGGGTTAACAATGGGAAAGACAAGCACTTCAACATCACCAGCAGCAGGTGATCCTGCACCTCCTCATTTGCAACAGTTCAGCAAAACCAGCCTCCAACCCTGTTTGGAAAATGTGGGCATCACCAGTATGCTCAGAGCTCTGTTTTCCTCTCTTGGATTGCCCCTTGCCAGAGTATTAACTACTCAGTGGTAATTCAGGGAGAAAACACACTCTATCTCAGTTAAAAGCCTTAGAAGCATACACGAGACACACATTTACGTGGGGACACAGAGAAAAACTGCCCTCCTGGCAAATGTGGTAAGCACATAATCCTCCATGTGACAGGGGCTGGCAGCAAGTACAATGCAACAGAACTCCAGAGCACTCCACCTGATACCTCAGTCTGCTGCTTTTTTCATGGCTTCTGCTAAACCCACATGGCATTTCCCATTAAGTTAGTAAATGCTCATTTCAGAGAAACCCTGGTGCTTTTTTTTAACATTTCCAAAAATAAAGCATAACCAGAGGGTTCCTGTTATGTCACATAAATATTTTATTATCTTCCACATTACTCACTTGCAGAAAAATAATCTAGACACACTTTTGGCCTCTTTCATTAGATAGCCTTGAAAAACATGATGTCATACTGCATAGGTTGTCCTTCTACATAACCATGGAATATTGCATTATGTATACCTAACCCTTTGCCAAGTTGATTCTTGAAAAGACAGGCTACTTCTTATACCAACTCCTGTTGCTTTTTATCCAAAAATAATTGTGCCTGACAATGCATTCTTTCTTCTTCATGGATATTATTTTTTTGATTTTGCAAAAATACAAAATTGTAACTTCTGCTAGATTCCACACTACAGAGCTGTAAAAATTAAATTAAAGGTCCTGCAGGTCTTGGTCTTCCCAGGCTAAGTGCTGTGCCATGGAGAGCTCTGCTGGGGCTTGCCAGGTTGCTGCACAGATGTAGCTGCTCATGTGTTGGAGCATATGCAATGAGCCACAGTGCCACAGTCTCCAGGCTTACTAACAGAGGGGCATCTCCATGCTTTTAGTAGTTTGACGGTTCTCAGTTCCAGACTGTTCTGGTTTTGGCAGGGATAAAGTTGATTTTCTTCATAGTAGCTGATATGAGGCTATGCTCTGGATTTGTGCTGAAAACAGTGTTGGTAGTTCAGGGATGTTTTTGTTACTTACACAGCATAAGGCCTTTTCTGCCTCTCATCCCAGCCCACCAGTGAGGAGGCTGAGAGTGCAGGAGTTGAGAGGAGACACAGCCAAGACAGCTGATCCCAACTGACCCAAGGGACACTCCGAATCCTATGGCATCCTGCTCAGCATCTAAAGCTGGGGGAAGAAGGAGGAAGGGGAAGATGTTTGGAGTGGTGCTGTTTGTCTTCCCAAGTCACCATTACACATGATGGAGCCTCATTCCTGAGGATGGCCAAATGTCTGCTTGTCCATGGGAAGCTGTGAATCACTTCCTTGTATGGCTTTGGCTTTACTAAATTGAATTATCTTTATCTCCACCCACAAGTTTTCTCCTTTTATTCTTCTGGAGGGCTGAGGGAAGGAGAAGTATGAGGAACCTTGGAACACACAGTACCTTAACATGGACTCAAACCCTTATTCATGTAGTTAAGGCAGATTTGGGGCTGATGAGGAAACACAAATCACAGCCCAGGCTGCCAGCAGCCATCAGATTTCCTGTTTTTCCTTCCCCCTGACAGAAATTTTTGGTAGGCAACCTTCAAGCAGGGTTTTTCAGCTTGTTCTTAAGCTCAGAGTAGAGAAATTACCTGTGCATTATTGGGCCAACTGCCATCTTTGCAAACCTACTAGGCTTAATCAATACAAGTGAAGGTAACAAGCAGGACATCCTTACTTGGCTGCAAGAGACATGTTTTCCAGGAATCAGGAATGGATAAGGGTACTGGGTAGTCAGCCTCCTCCAGAATCATCTTGGTCAATTCTTCTCCAAACATAATTTAGCAACTCTCTATTTCTACAGGATTTCCATTTGAAATTCTTCCCCGAATGTCTGGGCCCCTCCCCATGCATGAAGCAGTTGTACAAAGTGCTCACAGAACAGTCTGGACATGTCCATCAAGGGCCACTGCACATCCAGAAATCCTCAGTGCATCCACAGCATCAGCATTCAGTTCATGTGCTGCTGTGCTGACCTTCTCTGAAGGGCACGTGCTTTTTAGTCTTATGCAAAAGGCTCAAGATGTCTCAAACATCAAGGACCAGACAGGAAAACATAACTAGGCTATGCAGCAGTCCAGCCTGGGGCTTGCTGCAGAAGGCCAGAGGGGAAGGGGTCATCACTGCAGAGTAAGCCACATCAAAGGCAAGGTACCAAGCTGTCTAAGAAAGCATGCCTCACTAAACACCTCATGCACCTACCACGAATCACCCAACACAGTCCTTACTATTCAAGCACTACTTGAGGCCATGTCAGTCTGGCATAATGAAACTCTCTGTTTAGTAGATATCAGGACTATTTAAGGTTTGTTAACATTTATAGTTCATTTTTATTTGAATTACATGCCAGAGATACCAGTAATATTTTGGTATTCTTGCCAAAGAACACTTTTAATATTTACGGACTTTGAACATGCCAGTTGGCTGATGCTAAGAGTTTGAGTTCTCTTCAAAACAAAATTATTGGAGCCATTTACGTAAGTTTCATTGACAGTTTACTTTAGCTTTCATTTCCAAGACATTAACATCAGCATCTATGATTTACTTTGCAGTCTTCTGTTGGGAAAAGGAAACCCCTCACCTCTGTATTCACATTAACATTTATATGAATCAGTCAGTAATCACTTGGTTCTAAGAGCTGTGTGTCATGTTTTAAACAAGATGCAGTTGACCTCCCAGGCACAAAATTGGGCCATCCTGGAAATGCACATGATAGGCCACCAACTGCAAGCCAATGCTCCAAAAAGTTTTGGTCTGTGGATTAGGCAATGCCATGAAATATTCTCATTGGCAAATCTGATCTTAGAACTCTGCTTTTTTCCCCAAAAGGATTAAATGATACAGCATAACATATCTTCTTGTGCTGCTTTTTTGCTAGCTTTTAGCCCCAAATCTTGGTCCTTCTTTAGGCTTTTCAGAAACCCAAGCATTTAATGCTGACTCTGTGCCTGGACTTCCTCACGTATACTGTATCACTTTGAGCTTTTTTACTCTAGTCCTCACTTTACTCAGATATTCCTTCTTCAGGATCACCAATGCACATGTTCCTGTTTTGAATGTCCCTCAGTTTTGAATGGTGGCATGAGCTTGTGCTGATGCTGGTTAGAAGCACCTGTCCATCATTTAAGACAACTCTAAGATAGGAAGTTGCTGGTTTGTTTTCCCTGCAATACTGTCATGTTCAACACAGTTGTCACAGATTACAATGAAAGAACGACTTGATTTATTTGTTTGCAAACTACTGTGTATGGTACTGCTTTCAGAAGGGAGTCATGGGCAGGCAGGAGGGATGTAGCTGACATGCTTTGCGCATGACAGCTGCCAAGAGGAGAAGCCACCCCTCCATGATGGGGAGATGGTACTTTCACAGGGAACGATAAATATGGCCCAGTGGGAGGAGCCTCCACATCACATGGGGTTTTGGTGTATTTCTTCCTCTGGAACTTCATGGTGCTCTAGAGGACTACTTCCTGCTGCAATTCAGCAGCAGGACTGTATGTTTTGCTCAGCAAATGTAGTGCCATGAGGCCCAGCCAGCCCTACAGGAGTTTGTCCAAACGCTCCCCCCCAGTCAGGGCTCCATTCATGCTGTCAGTTTTCAGCAGAGCACGAACTGAGCCCACCACCAAGAACAGCACAGTGATATAACAGAGGCAGGTTCACCTTTCCTGGGCATTTTGAGGAGGCCAATGCTGGTTAAAGTAGCCCAGAAGCAACACTAAGTGAACCTTTTCCAGGGTGCAACATAACCGGGTTACATATGCACTACAACCTGCTCTAGAGCAGCCTGTGCTCCTTAGGTGCTTGCAAGGGTGGGTCTTCTCTAGCAGACCTTCAGTCCCCAGCATGGGGACAAATCCCTCAATCACCACAGTTGAGAGATACCCATATGTTTAGTGATGGGAAGGGCATTGTTGGACAAAGTTGTACAAGGAGAAGGGAACAGTTGCACCAGGTGTGTCCACAGACAGTGGCAGAACAAGTCTTAGGAGAGCCATGTACTTCACATCTCAGAGCCTACAGCCTACCCAACCCCACTGATGACCACCTCCAATGGGTACAGGACAGTCTCAGATCTGGTATCAAAAGCATATTATTTGGTCCCCCTGATGCCTGCAGACAACTTTGAGCTACAGGTATTTTCTGGACAGCCACACCACAGTGGAGTTCTAGACGACACTTTCCTTCCTTCCTCAAAAAAAGCAGCAAGTCTCAAGATCCCTTGCATGCCCACACAGACAGCTACGAAGGCTGTTGAATGATGACAATTTTAGGACCTTCCCTACAAAGAGTACTTTTTACATATCTTGGTGAAATTTCAGCACACTGTATACCTTAGTAGCAATGCTGCAAGATCAGATCTCTTCAAATACCAAGGCATTAAATTATATTCCTTTATTCTAGTTTGCACTGGCAACTCCTGAAAATGAAAAAGCTGGTTGAATCCTGACATAGTAAGTGAAGAAAAATGGTCGTGTTCCTGTAGCATCAAAAAATCCTTTGAATATATGTCTAGAATGACTTGTAAAGACCCTAAATAGGGTTTCTTAGCCATGTAGCAACTACTATTGCCAATGTCTTGGGGAAATATCTGGAAACCATATTAAAGCAAGTAAAGAAAAGGTGGAGGATGAAGCTGCATGTGAAAACATTCTTTCCCTGATTCATATCTGAATGTTCTCAGTCAACAAGCTCTCAAGTCTGCACTTGAACTGTGCATCAAAAGAAGCAGCCAATGTGTATTCTCTTGTCAAGCTCATTTCAAACTGATACATAACAGCTGTGTACTAGTCAAGGTCATTTCAAAGGTGTTTACTTTGACTGCAAACTAAATTTGTCTCTCTTCACTCAGATATAAAGTCAGTAATATTTGTAAACCAAACATTGTGAGGCAAAGGTCTGACTTGAAGCTGATGCTCACACTGGAGGTGGGAGCATAAAACAGCTGCATAACAGCGATATCTCCCTGGAAATGCTGACATGACTATACAGTGGGGAACAATTCATAGGCAAGGCCTTGGGAAATGTTTCTGGAGCAAGCTATGGATACCTCGCAGTGCAATACTAGAGTCTCTTCAAGGGCTGCCCTGCCTGCCCATGGGTGGCAATCAGGGCCTGGCCTGACACCTTCACCTATTTCTCCTGCCCTGGTTTCATGTCACTGCCCATCAGCAGACACAGCAATGGCCCCCTCCTAGATGAGAGAGCCCTGTCACACTCTGCTACCAAGGCAAATGAGACCTGAAGCAGCCTGAAAACAGTCTTGAACATACGCTTTCTTAAGCTGGACCTGAGATTGTCTTCAGCTTTGGCAGCCCCTGGGAGCAGCCAGCTTCAGGTACAGCAGGTCTCAGCTGGAACACCTCATAATCTCAGTAGGCAAAGACTTGTGTCTGACACAGCATTTTCAAAAGGTGTCTCACAAACCATGGCAGCTATTAGGTGGCCAAAGGACATGCACCATGTCCCTACGAGACTCTGTGTAGATGCTGGCACAGGCAGCTGCCTGGACAGGTTGGCTTCTGCCAGCACCAGTGCATCTTAAGCAACTAATCAGGGGCAAACACAACACTGCTGTTTTTTCTGAACCTGACTTGCCAGATATATTCCTGTGTATTTTTTTTTGTTCTGTCTTGGTTTTTTTGTTTTTTTTTGGGGGGGGTGTGTGTGTGGTTTTTTGTTGTTGTTTGTTTGTTTGTTTGTTTGTTTGTTTTTGTCTTATTGTGCCACACAATATAAATTTTATTTTGTTCAACATTCTGGAATTTTTAGCATCCATTTACAGGGTTACCAGGATGGTTTGCATGGCTCCTTTAGCTGGAAAATATTTTTCCAAATTGCTTGAACTTTCATTTGCTATTTCTGTAGTGATAGTGATAATGAATTAACAACAGAATGGTACTCGCTGTGTAAATAGGGATGGTCATCTTCAAATCATCTCATGTGTTCCACTTTATGACATTTTTATGTTGTGCAACATGAAAACAAAACAGTACCAAATTTACTTTAATGCTGCTAATGGAAGACAAAATGAGTTATTCACAGATAACTACTAGGTTCTTGACATTTCTGACTAAATACAGTATAGGGCTACATTTCCACTGTCGTACTGCAGCTGCAAGCATTCGCCTGTGTCTAATCAAGCAAGAAGCTAACCTTGAATACCAAACACAAAATCTATAAACTAAAAGCTAGAACTAACTTGATTCCCTGAAGGTCATAGAATTTAAATAGAATGGGGCAAATCCATCTGAAAATGAAACATTCTGCATTATTCCACATGTATAGCCTTATGTCTTTGATATGGGATTTTCAGACTGCTTATTGACCCTTTAAAAAATTGTTTTAAGTAGTAGTAGTTTGAGTCAGATCTGTCCAGGCTTATTCAGGGTTTGCTCAAGGCAGGACAGCACCCCAGGGCAAGGATGTCATTGGACCTGTGCAGCCAGGAAGAAGGAAGCAAGCCTTTCCTCCTCCCTTGTATGAGCACAGAGGTCAATGTAATCCAATTCCTTGTGCTCCAGTAACTGGTGAAGAGGATGCAGAAAAAATTTGGCTCTGCAGCATGGGAAGGTGAGAGCAGATTCCCCTTGACCAAAGGGGGCATGGAGGCCCAGCTCATTGCATGGATGGAGTGTCAGGCTCACTGGGTTTGCTCCATGCCTATGGGAAGAGTTCCCCTCTCCTTCCCACTCTGCCCACAATGGTACTCACAGCCACAGTCCATCATCCCACAAACATCAGAGGAAATTCTGACTGAGAAAACACTGCCAACTCAGGTCTTCTGAGATTCACAGGATAAGATTCAAAGGATATATTTAGCAGCACTGTAATTTCTTATTCCAGAACCTCATTTACAAACCAAATATTTACAGTTCCTCTTCACAAAAATGTGAGAACATTTGAGATCCTGCACTCTGGTTTGCAAGGACTTACTATGTTACCATCATTTATCCTCTAATCACAGAGCAGTTAGCACTCAGCCACAGATAACACATTGCAGGTTCCAGTTGCATCTCCAGACAGTGACATTTGCATCTAAATTTAGGTGTCCAAGCTCCTATTTCAGTCAATGGATCTCAGGGCTCAGTCTGGGTGCCTGAACACCAGGCACCCCATTTTAAGGGGTCTTCAATGAAGCATCTGAGATATATGCATGGAGCTGGTGCATGTGACCCAAACCCTGCACATCCTGAAGAGGCAGAAGTGTTTCCCCTGAACTTGGGACTGGAAGTGTTTCCCCTGAACTTGCACTGGACACTGCAGCAAGCCCACACTCCCTGCCCCCCACATTTCTCATGGGCAGTGCTGAAGGCTTCAGAGAAAAGCAGTCTTTGGTAGGCAGCAGCTTCATTCTTCCACCTTTGCTGTGCTGAATGGGAGAGGGGAATTTCTCTTCTAACCCACTTAGCAACCCATTTAACACCCTCACCTATAATGTGCTGTGGCCTGTTGAATGTCCTTCTTGGAGCTGTAGCTGCTGGCCTTGCTTTTATTCTCACTTGGAATGTCTAATCCTTCAATGAAGCTTCCTGCACTACTTGTCACAATTTCATATCCCAGGCAGCTCCGCAGTGAGCCTCGTGCTAAAACTGCAATCCCTGGCATTTATTATAGTGCTGTTATCATAGGGGAAATATGAAACTGGAGTCCAAGTAAATTAGAGGCATGATAGGATCCTGGGCATCAGGGAGGAGTTTTGTTCATGTGAGAAGTCAGTGGATCAACAGTAACAAATGTGACCAGGTCTCACAGACTGATTCCATGCCTCCCGCTCAGTGTGTCCTTTTGTTTGTAGTCATCGTTACTAGTCCCCCTAGCTGGGAGCATAACTGATCACAGAGTTAAAGGAAATATTTCTCTGGAATTTTCCATTTTAAATTTTATTTTATTTTTTTCACCTCTGAGTAAATTCTGTTTTGGTCAGGTGTTTTAGTTTTCAGGAGAAGATGCTTTTAACGAAAGCACAGTTTTATGTATTGTGACTGTTCTCTCCTCCCTGTGCCATTCTTTGTCGGAGTCCACCTTTGCACAATGCTTTCTGTATATAAAATTTCACAGATAATTGCTTTAATTTTTGTTCCCACAGAAAGAATGTTTTATGACAATCTGAAGCAGAACACTGCCTTTTCAGGTAACCTCTAATTTCTTACAGGTGACACTGGAAGAACTAAAGAACAATTTGTCTATGTGTGTGTATCAATTAACACGTCAGAGACCTGAGTGCTCTGTCTCTTTCTATGCTAGCCCCCTTACGCAGGCAAGACTCCCTGATCTGTTTATCCCTTTCCCTACCAGTGGTTGTCCATCTTGTTTGGTCCTTTTTAGAATAAAATGTCAAATTTTCAGACAAAACAGGCCATACAAGAACTGTAAGTAATTTCCTGGTCATGTTTGACACAGTGTTCTTCTCTTAAAGTCACAGTAATTTTGATGGGCCCTTCTTTAGGTGAAGTCCTTTCAAGCACATGGGGACCTGGGCATGCACTGGTGGTTTGCCAGCATGGTCATTGTCTCAGGGAGTTTGTTCTTGGCAGAGGGAGAGGGCATCAGGAGTCTCTGTGGTGACCATTTACAGAATAACTTACCAAGAGGAATATTTGTCTTATTATTAATTAGGAGATGTCTGTGCCTGCAGCAGGGAGGTTGTGTATTACCTGAATTCTTTTCCACCCCATTTGATTTAGTATTATCCTTGTAAGATATAATCTTTCTTTTAATGCTGTTAAACTCTTGACCTCAATATTTTCTAAAAATGAGTGTCACAGTTTAATTATACATTGTGAAAGATAAGACATTAATTTTTAATCCTTTTCTTTTGGTTAAGAGTGTTCCTTGCTGGCCACAGTGTGCACAAACAATAGAAAATCTCTTGAGCAACTTTTTCTCAAAAGATATGCCAACACTTGTTACTTGATATCCTCCAAATTTTACCCCTGTGTTCATTAGGAAGTGTCCAGACACTGTAATTCTACAACAAAGACATTGTGTCACCTCCCCATGCAGCATCACTTTGCGCCTGCTAAGATTTTTGAAATTGTATCTTTGGCCAACCACGACTGAAGTGTCAACTGCTCAGACCCTGACTTCCTCAAATCTAGTTAAACTTATTCTTCCTCTAACCTTCCCACAACTATTGTAATATTTAGTCAGCTATTTTAAAAGATGTTAGAGAAAAGGTAAGAGAATAACCAATCCAAAAGAATAAAATTGACAAATTGGGTTGTCAGTGACACTTTCTATCATTCACCATCCAAGTTCCCTGTGGTTTGTGGCATAAAAAAATTTTAATTGAGTGACAGATTGTTATTTTTGTACTGAAAAACCCTCTCATGATTTGGGAGAGAAAATGCTCTGATAATTCTTACTAAAATCAGTCTACAAATCATCGGGGCCAGAGGCTTTTTTGATTGCATTTTTAGAATAGCCATCTGGACTTCCTCTGGAGATTTGTGCTTGAGCCTGGTCTCTATTTTTTATAGTCACTTTGCAGAAGCACACCCTGTCCAGAAAATCCAAGACCTCAGGTGCAACTGAGCTAATGAATTACGTGCAGTGATGTGCTTTGAGGGGTCTCTTAGGAACTCCTTATTAAAATTCTACCACCAACCCAGAGGCAGGAAAGATAACATTTCTCCTCTACTAGAGGTCCACCAGATTCCTGCTAAATCAGCAGTGCCACAGTTGACTTATCCTTTGTGCTCTTAAAAATCATCTGAAGGAGAAATTGTTTTCCTCCGTAATTACTTGCTCTAGTTAGATTGGAGCTGCAGCTTACCACAGGCACATATAATTTATTTATTTTGTGATAAGTCTGTTATTGACCTGTATTGACAGCACAGTGCTGGCAGAGTGCAAGTGTGCTGAAGTCATTTAGTGATATCCATCGCCTTAGCACTGGAAGCAGTCTCCCATCCCAGTGATTTCACATTTGCAATAAGAAGATATTAATTATTTTGGCAAGGGGATAATTAGACAGAAAGTGGCCTCTTTTGTTATTGCAGGGCTGATACTGAGGAATTATACTGATGATAATGACTGATACTGATACAGTCACATGAAGGAAGAAGTTTCCATTGAGTCTAGAAGGCCTGGACAAGGTGCCTGTAGACTCTCTGAAACACATCCATGAAAATGACAGATCATGGGGTGATGCACTCCATGTCATCCTCATCACAGCAGCTGTGTGTGCATTTTAACCCACCACAAATGTACTGCCACTGGAATTAAGTCAGCCTCAGTGCAGAGGGTTAAACTAGATTAAATTTTACATATTTGCTGCAGGCTGAAAATTCTTGTGCTGACAGTAGTCATGTATATGAGATATTATTTTGGCAACAGTGACTTAATGTGAGCCCAGAAAGACCTTCAGAAATCTCTCATGTCTTCCTAAGATGAGGATTCTCAAGCTGATTAAAGGTGTGTGCATCCTAAAGACCAACTGCCCTTCCCAGTAGAAAGTGTCTTGTCATTTTGGAAGTTGGAAGGTTAAAGCTGTATTTTTTTTTTTTNCATGCCATGGTTTCAAAGTCGGTTTGAAACTGATTATTCTCTCACTACTTTTCTCTTTCTTTTTCTCCTCTCTATTTTCAAGAGATAGTTTGTTCTCCAGTCTTTCCCTTTCTTGCTGTCAGCTCTTTCTTTAAGAGTCTTCTGTCCTGTAAGTTCTGACAGACTGAATCCCAGCTTCAGGTACCCAGGATTAGTATTGCCAGCTAGACTGCCTCCAGTGCATAGTGATGACCTGGAAGAAGGCACGTGCATACACAGGATGAAGCTCTCCAATGGCACAAAGATGGCTGCAGGATTAGTCAATAGAATGAGGAAATAACTATGCCCAGAAGGCACTGAATAGGGCACCAGCCAAGGAAAGAGGAGAAGTGCAAGAAGGAAATTGAGCAAGAGAAAAAAATGTTAGATTTAAACCTGGTGTAAGTAAACAGAATGGAAAGATGAGGGGATTTGGATGCAAACTGGCAAGGAAAGCCCCATTCACTGGGAAGAATTCAGAAACACAAGGGTGTTGCTTGGGCACTTGGACTGGGAAGAGCCCAGAATCCCAGAATAGGATTGACAGCATGGGAGAGAGGAGGAAGGAGGTGGAGAGACCACAAGCTAGACAACAGGAACAACAATGAGAACATCATGTCCAACTCTGTGCTTCCTCTGTGGAATTAAACACCTCCCTTCTGCTCTGGGACAGAGTTCTGGCATTCATGACCAGAACTGCTGCTTGCACGTCGGCAGCTGTGAGTTCTGGGCATGGATGCTGGAACATGGTGTTGTTTAACAAAGCAATTTTATCCAAGTAAACCTGAAACCAAATACTTCATTTTCTTTTTTGCTCAGTAGAAAAACAATTCTATTTTTTCATGAAGTTGTTATTTTTTACCATAAAATGCTTTGATTTTGCCAAGAAAATATTTGTTACTAAATAGTTTCAACTAGAAGTTACCACTTTGCTAGGGCCCAAATTGTTATTACAAACCTCTATCTGGCAAGTTATAGGTTTGTTAGGTCAGTGCTACAAATACAGACTTCAAACCTGTATTTTTCTTGAGAATCAAATCTCCTAACATAGTCCTTTCTTGCACTGTTTCACAATCCATTATTTTCAGGCAGAAGATGAGAGCAAGTAATAGCTCTTGCTTGTATGACAGATACCTAGTTTTAAGAATCTAGGTTAACTCAGATTAGGACAGACAACAAAGTACAGCAGATTATATTACTATAACTTGTCTGACTTTGCATTTCTTGAGTGTCTAAGTGTGTTATCTGTTGAGACACACTAGGATTTTCCCAGTCTCTATAACTATATTACCAGGTTCTTCCCTGTGTTAAATCCATCTTGAGTTGAAGCATATCCAAGCTGGGGTCAGTAGGTTTTGTATGCCTGACTGGAGAAAATTAATGGCTCAGACCAACACAGGTGAGAGCCTGGATTCAGTGGGCAAGGAATGAGTGGGCATGAGGAACTGATTCATGGCTGTCAAGTGTTTCAAGAAAGCTAAATTGAAATTTTCATAACACTAAATGAACATTTATTCTAGTTGCATGAGTCTTTGCATTAAACTGTTGCAAATAATCTGCAGGTCTCAGCTATTTTCCAAGTCTGTAGGATAATATTGTGTTGTACAGCTTTTGGGGAGCTCTGTGCACTTTATAGTTCACCCTGTTTCCTGGGCCTTAGTTGCTACTGGTTTTAATCAGTGCCTCCAATTCTTGGCTGTCACGCTCTATAAATACTGTTTTAAAGCTATGTCATATCAAATAAAGTAAAAATAATTTGTTCAAGATCATATTTAATCAAACGAAAGAAATTAGCTATAGGTTGGCTATTTTTGACAGGTAATAATATCTCTGATTTTTTTTTCCTTCACCATGGACATTAAAAGAAATGCTATTTTTAAAGACTTTCCTCAAAACTGCTGCATTCATTATTGATTTTCTTTCTACAGTTGTTTAAACATCAATATCTAACCAGCTACTTAATGAAAATGCAGTTTACTAGAAGTTATTTTTATCTCACTATTTTAAAGTAATTTATTTTATATCTCAGTTACATGAAAAGGTAAGTATTCAGGGAGATTAAAAAAAGCAAATCTCTGTGTTCTTGAATATCTAACCTTTAGCATTAGAATTAGTCAAAATGTCTTTCACATTCCTCTTTCACTTTCCCTTCTCCATTGCTATAAACAACAGGTTCTGCATGCACATGAACAACATGTACTGGAGGATATTTTGAAATGAACAAATAACAAACGTTTATTCAAGAAGAGGCAATGTCCAAAATTCATTCTGCAACAGATAAATGTTACCAAATATATTTTTTAAATGGTCGATTCCTGCCTTTCCACTGGCTTCAGACTAACCTCTTACATAAATGTTTTGCTGCGTGTTCTTCTGTACAGGAAAGAAATCACTTGTGAAGAGCTTTTTCCTCTGTACCTTGCAGTTACATATTGGCATTTAGACTTACAAGTCCTAATTAGCACAACTGATTTTCCTCTGGGAGTTAATATAAATGACAGCAGAAAGAAAAAGTGCTGCTGCATCTCAGCATTGCAGTCACTCTATCACAGAGCTACCTTTGTAAATCCTTTAATTATGGACAAGCTGTCAGGTTGCTTAATGCTTCCACGTAGTCAAAAATGCAGAGCATTCAGCATCAGGATGGCTCCTTCCTCCTAGATCCCTCCTTGCCCTGGTAAGAGTTACCACCCAAAGCCATCCCTGTCAGGTCCAGGCATGGTCCACAATAGCCTGTTGTCTTTTTTATCAAAAAATGTTGAAGGATGCACTACATCCAGTTTAAACTAAATTCTTTGGGTCAATGCATGTGCTGTGTGCATACAGGGAGTCCTGGGCACCACAATTAAGACAATTAGAAAGGTTCCTTTAACACTACTTTTTATAGCAATTCACAATTAACTTGATAGACTACCTCAATACACACACAAAAATGAAGAGAGGGGAAAAGAAGGAAGAGACAGATACATTATTTCTTGAGAAAAAGTGCAACCAGGACCTAGAACAGAAATATCCTTCTCCCTACAGGACAATATTAAAATGTTCTCAGCAACGAGGAAATTTGAATTAGTTGATTGCATCAATGTTGAGGAGACAAAGTTTCACAGAGATTAGCAGCAGTTTTTTACTTTCATAAGTAGAGTGGGGTTTTATCTTCAAAACTGGCCTTACAGGTAGCTGTAGAGAGTCTCCTTGTACCTCGTTAGGAGGCCAGAGTGTGCTCAACAAAATCAAGCAATGCAATGATGCCCCTACACTCACCTATGCCCATAGCCTTGGGCTGAATGTAGCGAAGTTGACAAAACCACCAAACAACTGGACAAATGTAAGAAAACATTCTATTCCTAACAAGAAATAATTGATCTAATTCTCTCCAAGGACAAAGTCTAGGTTAATTCACCCTGTTTATCATTTGGATAATGCTTTCCGTATAAGATTTCAGAAGGACATGTTTTGAAAGAGAAGAATAACCTTTCGGTTTCAATCTTTTTACATCCATTTGAAAGGTTTCCCACTTTGATATTTCTAGGTGTGCAGATTCACTGAAGGTAGGAATGTTACTGATAGGACCCAGAGTGCAGGCAGTTCAAACTACATTACTGAAGTTGGAAATCAGCAGACCTAGAGCAAGCAGTTAGTAAAAGTGTTCATACTATGCCAGCCCTAACCCCTTACTGTGTTAGCTGTAGCAATAATAGTTACTTGGTTATTTAAAACAAAAAAAAAAGCAGAGGAAAACAGAAAAAGACAAGCTTTTAAGTGCCAGCTTTAATTACTATTGCTGGGAAGGAATGTCCCACCAAGGTGAGCACCAGTTTTTATCCTTTGCCTTAAGCTCTGTTTCACCTCTGCTGTCTTGTTTTATTTACAAGTGACTTGCAACACACTTTTATCTCAAGGTATGGTGGAAGGATGCATCTGGGGACTCTGATGAAGAGCAAGATCATTAAAAATCATCTGAAACCACCATTCATATATTTTCCAAAAAGTGCTTCAAGGAACATTATTAAAAGAGGATTGCAAGTGGAGGTTGGGTACTTGTCTTCTGTATGGAGAAGGATCTGAAGGGTAAGGTTTCAGAAGTGCGCAGTTAAATGGTTTCAAGAAAGCAGTTAATCATTGGTAAGAGTCTTTAAAATCTCAGTGGGATATTTTAGTACTTGCCAACTTTTTCTTTTCTTCTTTTTTCTTGGTGCAGCTTTAATTTAGTCTGAAATCAACCTAGTTAAAAGAGTGCAAATCCCAGGAGTGTGCACCATTATTCCAATAAAGTGAATCTCCTCTGCCAGCATAAGGCAGTTTTATATACCACTCTTGAAAATAGTTAAAATTTTCATGAATGTTATATGTAAATAACTGGAGAAAACTGGCAGGAAAAGCAGAAGGAACCTTTGTGGATAGTATAGATCTGAAGAGAGAGATCCCTGACCATAACACAGATATTGGCTCTGCTGAGTTAACAGAAATTATGGGCAGATATGACCAAAAAATGTCCAAAGAGACATATCTTAACAATTAACTTATTTTAGAATGCAGATGTGGTTGTTTTTCAAATCTTCTTTTAAAATACATTTTCTCTATATTTTTTGACAACTACTGTACTACTTGCTTATTTCACATTAGTGTTTGCAGAGAAAATATAGTCCTGGAGATGTGCTGATGGAAGGACTTCTGAGACCCCATCCCTAACTCAGGACTCAGATAAATAGATGACTTCTCATGGATTGAGGAATTGCAGGATAAATTTTCAGTGGTTTAGAAGTACACATGCAAAGTGATGTGCATGTCTTCTACTGAGGCTTTACCTCATGTTTGTTATGGTCTAAGGGCATGCATATAGCTACTCATCAAAGCCCATAATGCCATAAATTGTTAGATCACTCCTGTGCCTCAGCCTTCAGCCTCTGACAATGAGGACAGAAATTATGCTCACATCTACCTGAAATGTGCACATATCGACTCCATGTATTACCACCACAAAACTCATAAAGTAAGTGTCACTGTGGATTATCATCAAATGGGGTCTGTCTTGTGGTAAAAAGTAATGTTTATAGAACAAAAAAAAAAGAAAAAGATCATTTCTTAAGCCATGCCTATTCAAATCAATTGACTTTTATTAAAATCAAGTGAAAGTAGAGTGTCAAGAAATAAAAATGTAGGCAATGGTCGCAGAAAAACCAGCAAGAGTGCTGGAAAGCAGAAGAGAGAAGTATAAGCTATCAGTGTGAATCCTTAATAAAAGAGCCAATGTGGTCATAGATATGTCAACCTAGGAGCCATGGGTCCTCAGATTTTCTTCTGTCCATGGTCTTCCTGACTGGACTGAAACTGCAGTATTTTTGTACAAATCAACACTTCACTTTTCAGAGTGGATACTGAAGAATTGGAGGAAATACTAGACAAAATAAAAATTGCCAAAGCTCTAGAGATATTACTTACAATGATAACTGTAATAGACTTAGCCAGTTAAGCTAATAAAACCCCCTCCAACAACTGAGAAAATATGGGACTGCCTTTCTACCAACAATTAGAAATAGAGAGGGGAGGGGGAAAAGGCAGAACTGCAGATAAAGCCAGAGAGATGCAAATTAGAAATTAGTAATTAAAATTTAACTGAGAGGGCACTTAGTCCTTGGATCAAATTGCCAAGGGAAGTTATGGATTCTTCACCTCTTGATCTATCTTGAAGGACATCTTTTTCTCAGAGAACTCAGCATGAAAATAATGGAGAAATCCATCAGCAAATTATCTGAATCTTTTTCCCCTGAAACTTTATGAATGTAGAAAGGAGCTGAAAGTGTGAGCCAAAGACAAGCATTTCCAGCAAAGCAGGTCACACCAGGCCACTGGCAATGAAATGGTAATATTATTTCTCCAACAGTTTTCCAATCTGAACAAGCATCTGAGATAATCTCATTTTGCTCGCTTGCCTCAGATGATGCACTCTCACCTTGGCCAGCCACTCAGGTCCCAGATGCTGATTACTGCAGGAGAGAATATTTAGGCCCCCAGAGACAGCTTGGTGGGGCTAGCAGGCTGTGTGTTCTCAGCAGGATGCATGTTCAAGGACTGCTGAAGGATTGTTTTGGGAAGATGAGCCCTCTCACTGCTTCTGGAGAGGAGGCTTAGGCATTTGGAAAAGCTCATTTTCCTGCCAAAGCTGATAGACCCATCAGAGAGCAAGGGATGCCTTCTACAGGGAGAGGTTCACTGCAACAGGCTCACTGCAACATTCTCTATGGACATCTTGGTCAAGTCTAAATTACTGGAGCTAAAGATGGTGCAGGTCTGTAGGCAAAGCTCAGGAATCAATTTAAAGCCACCTGAAGGAGACACCAAGAGCCAAGAGCTGAGTAGCACAAACCCTTGGCACAGCAGTAGGTATGAAGATGACACTGAGCACAGCCTGAGGGCACTGGCAGAGGGATCAGGGTGAAGTGCACCAGGAAAGGCTCATGGCCCTCTTCTTCAGTACCCACTTGTCTCAGAACCTCTCAGGGACTGGAGTTGGGATGCTGGATATTTGGATGTAGGCTGTGTTGGCATCATGCTCAAGGTGATATCACCACCACCATTGCCCCTCTGGATGATGTGCCATTCCCATGCTTTGTGCACAGGGAGAGAGATGCCTGCTGCCCTATCACCCACAGACCATGCCGGTCACGGCCAGCCACCCTCACAACTGGGTGGGATAGATCTGCTGCCCACACACGCTGCGGCAGGCATGGGGCATTGGCAGGCCGTGCTGGGTGCTGGCAGCTGGCGGCAGGTGGTGTTGGGCACCTGTTATGGGGCGGTATTAGGAGGTGTCAGGCACATGTAAGGGGCGGTGGCAGGACGTGCCAGGCACACGTTATGGGGCGGTGGCAGCGCAGAGCCCTCACGCGCCGCCCCCTGCCCAGCAGATGGCGCTCGCGCCGCGCGCTCCCGCCTCAGCCAGGGTCCCGTCACTCAGGATCCTCCCCGTGCTCCCCTCGGTCCCGTCCCGCAGGATCCTCACCGCGCTCTCCCCTCGGTCCCGTCACTCAGGATCCTCACCGTGATCCCCTCAGTCCCGTCCCGCAGGTCCCTCACCGCGCTCCGCTCGGCTCCCCCATTGCTGCCTGCCGGTGCCCGTGCTGCTGCCGTTGGCCCGAGGGCCGCGGCCTCTCGCAGCGTGTCCCGACACGGCGTCTCTGCCGGGCGAATATCCGGCGGCCCGAGTCCGGCCCCCGCCGCTGAGCCCCGGGCTCCGTGACAGCCCCGCTGAACAGCATCGCTTAGGATGGTGAAGACTTCCACTTCCAGGCTTCGGAGTCAAGCTGATAAGGTCACTTCTATCCCACAAACTCCCACTTTAATTAGAGCTATAGATTCGCTTTACTTTACTTCCAAACAATCTCCCTTGTGAGACAAAGAAATAGGATGTTCAGGATCCTTCCAAGGCACACAGGAGGGAAGCAGATGGTTCCCTCACAAGAAGGTGGAAGGAAAGAGAAATAATAGTCCTTAAGTCATACAGTCCCCTCTAGATACAGGGATGCTCACATGTAGAAATCTCAATATTTAGGATGACTCCTTGGGTGCCATCCTTGACTAGCTTGTTTTCTGTTACTGATAGGTAAAGCTTTAGAAGGAAAGGCTTTGCAACAAGGCTTCGGCCCGTTACTTAGGCTAAGTAGAAGATAACTATGAGAGAGTAGCTCAGCTAGATTAGGGGCAGAAAAGCATGAGAGACGTGCTGCAGGACTGCAGCACATGTCCACATCGTGGTGTTTATGGTGGTTAGTTGACTTGAGCTTGTTGTGCCTTAAAACTATGTAAACTGGTAACCGACTAGTTGCTTAAAAACTCCCTGTTTGTAGCAATAAAGAGTACTCCTTTGCACCTACCTAGGGTCCCCATGCTGCTCATTATTGCAACAGTTTTCCAGTCTGCTGTCCCTCTACCTACTGGCCCTTTGTTACTGCTGGATGTCATTGCCACACAGGTCCACAGCATGATGGATTGCTTTCACTTAAATTCCTCCATTTTTCCTATCCTGACCCCATGCTTCTGTAAGTATCTGCAGAACTACCTCATTGTCCTCTGATCACTTTCTTTAAAGGCTCTTTTTTTTTTTCCAAATACCTATGATAGGTACAACAGTGTGTAGACTGATGGTACCTTGGCATGATTTGCCAGTAAGACTGAATAAGATTTTTGTATTGTTTTCCTGCACTCTCCATGTCTCTGGATCTATTTGTGTTCTGTTGTCTAAAATTTTGGTTATAAACTCTTTGGAAACACAATATTGCAGACATATCCCTGTTCCATGTTTTCATGCATTATACACAGTGGAGCTGTGGTCCCTGAGCAGGATTTTTGGGGCCACAGTAGTAAAAATTGTTATCGATACTCTGCTACCCAATACTGCAAATTTGCTCAATGCTTTTAATTATAAATTCCTACTCTGGGTATTTATAACTTTGTGAATTTTTATGCTGGGTGTCTGCCTATGTTGCGATTTTTTTTGGAAAGTTTCAGCAAAAATGGTTATACTATTTCCCAGAAAAAAGATTATGAAAAAAGGCATTGTTTTGCCAATGTTAATGAATTGGTTGTAAGAATTCTTTTTTGGAAACACTAGCTAGTCCATGCTTTAACTTGGAGATTGGCAGGCTGGAGGCCTCCTGATGCCAGACACATCAGCATTTGCCCATATTTGGCTGAGTTTTAAACCCTATTCTTTAGTAATATGGTAGTTTGGCAGAAAAATCCCTCAAAATTTCTGTCTGTCCTGAGCACGTGCTACTTTTTGCAGGCCAACTGCATTATCTTCACAGAGTAATTTATGCCTTCTGCATTCTTACCAACCCAGGATTTCCTTGCAGATGCTTTTAAAAGTGGCAGCAAGATGGCTTGTGACTGGTGCCTCCTGTGCCCACTCACTGCCAGGTCCACAGAGAGCAAGAAATCGCCTCTCTGCAGTCCAAGCAAGAATAGACCAAGATCTCAGATGTATGCCCAGAGAGGACCGAGAGCTTGAGCTGGAAAAACATGGAAGGTGGTGGGTTTTGTCAAAAAAGAAAATAAAAGGACAAACTTTTTGGATAAGGAGACCATAATCTAAAATCAGTAAGAAAGAATGGCTGTATGAAAAACTGTAAGACTGGCAATATCAGAACATAACAAAGACAGGGATGAAGAAACTTCTGCTGACCACCTGAATAGCCATAAAGAAGGATGAGTACAAGGACACTGGTCACCCTTAAACGTGGTTGGAATGAAGAGGCTACAAAAGAAAGCAGAGCAGATGAGAAGTCAGTCTGGATGAAGAAAGACTTAGGGAGAGATGACTGAGCAGGCTAAGGAGAGGATTAGGAATGGCAGTTTGTGAGAACTTGTTGGAGGAAAGGAAAGATTGAAACAAGGACCCCGGGTGATGAAAAATGTGGGTGGAAAGCAGACTCACTAGATACAGAACTGATTTGGAGAGGCTGGGTGTAGAGTCAGGATCATGTACCCAGAAGAAAAGAATAATAAAATTGGAAGAAAAAGCAGAAACAAGGGAGACTGTGGATGGGAACAGAAAGTTTAATGTTATCCTGAATAATGTAATGTTTGAGTATGGGACTTCCCATGCAGACAGACAGGAAAAAGAAGCTTTGTGATAAGAAAGGATTAGAGGGAATAAAGCAAAAAAGGTCATGAATGTGTCAAGGGAGAAAAGAAAAACAAGAAAGGAAAGCCTTGTAAATTGGCACACATGATCTGTGACCATGAAGACTTGAAATTAAACCCAGTTGCTGAGACTTGCTCTATCTTCATGTAAAAATTATCTGTGAAGTTCACTTTCAGACTGCCTCTCATGCTCCCTTAGAAAGCTGGCCCACCCAGAAGGTGACTGTCTGGTCTTACTTTGGGTAGAAATTTCAGCCCTGCCAGTGATCCCTCCATGCTGTCAATGTGATTCCACATAGAGGAATTGAGGAGAGGATTTTGCTAGCTTCTCAAAGAACCTTAAAAATTGCAAACAACACTCGCCCCCCAGCCTTGATATAAAAAAAAAAGCTCGCTGCAAGTCAGTCTATTAGATGCTAAAAAGCATCAAAATTACAGCTACCAACTGTAATCTTAATTTAATGTGCTTCTGTGTAGCTGCCTGCAGAATGGCTCTAGTTGGAATTCACTTTTCTGCTTTCATTTCCTACATTTTCAACCAGATATAGATATATACATGGAAGTCATAAGGAACTTTGCACTGTAGATAATTAAAAAGTGAATAAGCAATGAATCATAGAATATTCGAAGTTGGAAGGCACCCATTAGGATCATTGAGTTCAGCTCCTGGTCCTGCATAGAACACCCCAAGAATTCATTTCTTGAAGTCTGGTAGGCCTGATGCTGTGACCACTTCCCTGGGGAGCCTGTTTTAGTGCTCAGCCAGTCTCTGGATGAAAAAACTTCTCCTAATATCTAACTTAAACCTCCCTATGATACAACTTCATGCCATCCCCTTGGGTCCTGTCACCGGTCACAAGAGTGAAGACATCAGTACTTGACCTTCACCTGGTGAGGATGTTGAAGATCAGTGAGGTCTCCCCTCAGTCTCCTCTTCCCCAGGCTGAACAAAGTGACCTGATAAGGGATCCTCTTGAGAACCCTCACCATCCTCGTGGCCCTTCTCAGGATGCTCTCTAATAGCTTAATGTCTTTTTAATAACGTGGTGCCCGTAACTGTACCCAGGACTCAAAGTGAGGGGACCCCAGTCCAGAGCAGAGCAGAGCAGAGCAGAACAATTCCATCCCAGCCCAGATGCTGTGTCTGATGCACTCCACAGTAGAACAATCTTACTAAGCACTAGTTTACACTGTCCATTATAGTGTGTGACATTGTACCTGTGTTTGGAGGCTCACACAGAATTACTATGACTATCTGTAAACAAGGAAATCTTAGCAAAGTACCTGTGATAATGGTCTGCAGCTTCAGGCTTTCTTTTGGGAGAGAAGATTAACTGGGACCTATATAATTTGTTTTCCCCAATTAACTTATATCCCATTTTTTCTGGCTTAGCTTTTGTATGAAGACATTTATGTGGAAGATTAGGAAGGAATGTTGACTTTGGTGTATCCAATTCACTGATGACTTTCAGTTCCTATCTCACTGTCATTTCTGACATGGATGATGAGTGATAGACCACTTTGATGAGTTTAAGCCTTGGCTGAGATCTCACCACTCATGCCAGGTAGGAGGAACTGAACAGGGGAGGCAGCCAGAAGAGTTGGCAAAATTTATACCAGCACTCCTCCTTGAGAAAGCATAACTGACTCTTACAGCATGGTGAAATACAGCATTCAGCATATTCCAGATGCATGGCTCGACTCTCCAGGAGCAGCTCGGTCCAGAACCATTTTTTATGGTCATGTCAAGACACATACGACTTTTTCTGCCAGTTGCAAACCTGTAACAATCATCAACATTTTGGCCACCCAAAAGAAGGTTGCTGTAATACTCCTCTGATGTGGAATCATAAATATACTGAAGATTGTGAAGACTGCTGAGGCTTGAAAGGAGCTATATATTAAAGGTTTATGAACTGACTGCTGAACCAGAGCGTAGGTCCATCCTTAATTGTGTTTCTCTATACTCAGCAGTTTTCTTGCTTTTCCTTTGTACTTTGTCCATTTACAAACTTCGTGTGACTCTCCCAAACCAAGGGACTCTACAGATTCCTGGCTGAGGGAGCCGGACATGCAAATGGATCTACTTGCTTCTGAGATAATGGACATAGATTTCTTTAATATTCTGAGATGTTTCATTCATGCCTTACAGACACCTTTTTTCACCTGCTGTTTGTGGACTACAGATCCCTAAAGGGATCTTTCAGAATGGGAAAAAGAAGGATCTAGCCCAAGCCTTTCCATTAGCAAAGATACCACGTTCTTCATTACAGTGTAGGAAGAAATGCATCTGGCCTCTTACTGGACATGAAAGCAAAACACGCAGTCTCAGACTGTCCTTACTGAAAGATCTGAGGATTCCTGGCCTAAAAGAAGCAGGAATGATCTGTGTTGTAGGGAGATAAGCTTCATGAGCAACTGTGTGATAGAAGGGAAATTTAAGAAACCTATAACTGTAATGTAGGAAAGTGGTGAAGATGCATATTAAGGGTTTCAAGGGATGTATGGAAACATGAATTGCAAACTCAGTTTGCTCAGCAAAAACTGAGCTTGCTGTTGCTTTGGCAGATGGACCAGGTTAGATGGCTATCAGAGCTTCAGCAAATCTCCCCAGTTTCTCTTTTTCAAGTGTTCGAAAGTACTCCCCAGCCTGCATGCAGGGGATACCACCAAAACATGGGCTCCATGCATGTCACAGCAGAGATAATGGCAGAACCTAGAGCCAGAAATGTGCAGAACAGTAGGCTCAGACACTGGAAGTGGGTGGCACTGCCACCACCTCAGTGCTCCCTACATGCCCCTACACGCTGCTCAGCAGGGTACAGAATCCTTGACCAACAGTTGTTGGTAAAAACTGGAAGATGCTGCAGCTCCTTATATCAGGAAAAAATTCTTCACTGAAAAAGTGACTGGGCACTGGAATCGTCTGCCCAGGGTGGTGCTGGAGTATCAGTCCCTAGACATATTTAAAAAGAGACTGAACATGGCACTCAATGCCATGGTTTAGTTGATGAGGAGGTGTTAGGTCAGAGCTTGGACTTGATGATCTCAAAGGTCATTTCCAGCCTGGTTCATTCTGTGATTCTGTGATCTGTCTGCTGCATTTCCAGCAGCACATGAGGCTGGCTTTGCATCTTAGCCTAGAGTCAGTTTCCAAATGCAACCCAGTGACAGACTCATTTCTTTGGTCCCAGAACAAAAAGCTTTCAGGAGAATATAGCGAAAAGAACTAATTCTAATTTACAACATAGAAGAAAAACTAAAATTTGGTATTTTTGGTGGTGCAACAAGAAGTTACAAACAGAATGGTGATAGGAGGTTTAGCTGAGGTGCCTGTCCTTTCTGACCTGCTTGAGATGTGGTGATTGCTTGGATCCCAGCCACCATAAGTCATATGGCAGCAACCTCATCCTCACCAGCATTTTTTTTTATTCCACCAGAAAATGATGATTGATTGTTCTCTTCACATGTGGACTTTATAATGACGATCTGTCTTTCTCCTCAGAAAGCTGAATTACTGGCCTGAGATTTTTCTGTGAATTCTTTAGGATCACATTGAAAGACTTATATACTTCCCTGAGAAAGCATGGGATGTCTTGGAGGTTGCAACACAGGACAGAGAAGGGTCCTTAAGACTGCATATGGGTATGGGAGAAGAACAAGCAGCATCTGGACAGTTTTGGACACTCAGAAATTAAAACAAAGATTAAAAGATGGTTTAGCTGATGAAAACTACCTTGTCAGTCATCACAAAACCTTTTTTCCTGTATTTGAGTGACAAATAATGTCATCAGATCACAGGAAATCAGACAATTTAAAATGCAAGAGTAAAAACCAGATACAATGGACAAAGAGTTCATGTTTACATGGTGCAAGACAATGCACCATGGATACTGAGATAACATTCTGTTTGTTAAAAATGCAGTAGGCCAGGGGACCTATGTTGTTTTATGGGAGGGTTCAGACCTATTTGTTATGCAACTTAGACCTAGGAAGTGGTATGGTTGGTTTTGGCTTCTTTGACATGGTTTTGGATAAGAATTTGGTATGTGGGCTTAAAGAGAGCTCAGATTGCAAACTTCAAGAATTCATCATTTTTAGTGGCTTGCAGAAGTGGTCCAAAACCAAAATCCTGTGGGAGAACTGATGTTTGAAGAAACACCGCAATTAAAAATGAAATAGGGAACATGAAGTAGCTATTGGAAAACGTGGTTCATTTTATAATATGATTGAATAATAGAACAAACACTTATGAATCCGCAACTAAGCCTGAAAGTGTGGGACCAGGTTTTAGATAAAAATAATATGCAGCCAACTATTTCAGAAAATGTAAAGTGCTGTAATTGGTGAGGTCCTGAAACACATGTGCTGCCAGTTTTTAGATGCACTACACAAACTTGAATTTGTATTTGTTTTGACTCAGTCCCCTGAAATAAATTTGGATCAGATATTTAAAATCCAATTATGCTATCTACCATATTTCAAATGCTAAAATAAACCCCCTAAAAGGAAATAAGGTCTCCTTACTGCTTTCAAGTGGGTATTAGTGCTGGGAAAAACTGAAGAATGCTATCATCTCGGTGTCCTCTTGGTTAACACGATGGTTTCATTTCACATTTGATTCCCACTAAAGCAATGGCTTATTGGAAAAAAAACACAGGAACTTCTTTCTCCCCAGTAAAAATATACACAAAGCTCATTAAAACCCAAACAGGTTGCCAGTGTACCCACATGCTTTATGGTTTGTGTTGTGTTTTCTGAGTGAAAACTTCTCAAGCATTTGAAATTGAAAAACAAATTCCAATATGTTTTTTATTTGTTGCTAGTGGAACTCAAGAAGAAACAAAGAACTGGGACAAATTTTCCACAGTAATCCCATTGTCTCCTAGCTTAAAGTAGAACAAAATTCATCATTTACATTACTTCTTCTTTGGAAAAAAATGATTCTCACATATAAGGCAGGTGTTTAATCACTCTCTTTTTTTTTTTTTTTTTTTTTT
>VZTR01009175.1:75737-124615 GCA_013400775.1 Chaetops frenatus
GTGTAATGGGAGGATGGGTGTTCATTGCCTCTGACCAGAGGTTGTGCCACGCACCCAAAACCTCCTCCTCCCCCCTTGGCTGGTGGGGAGTCTGTGTAAACCTGGCTTCTGTGAGCTGTGCTCTCCCTCACCCCAAACTCAGCAGAGGGTGATCCTCAGCGCAGCTGGTGGCTTTGGCCTTTTGGCGGATGCAAAACTTTCCCTCCACCTGAGATGACTGAACAATGGGTTTGCCTTTATGTAATCAGCAGTTTGACTCCCAGTCCAAAGTCCCAGTCAGGCATCTTCAGGGAGGCTTCTTTGGTTATAGCTTCTTTATATAGTTTTTGTTAAAATGAGCAAAACTTTATATCAATGTTTGAGGCATGAACTATTTCAGTCTCTAACAATGGAGCCCCAGGCTGAAAGCATCCTGCTTGGTTGAGGTCTTACCACACCCTCTAGGTAAATAATGATCTCACTGCAAGGTCTCCTATGATTTATTTGGCCAGGGTGAAATTCTCCCACCTTTTTTTGACTAACAGCCTGAAATGTTTTCTTTCGTGTATCCATTGGCACTGACAAATTTGCCCCTATCTCCTGCATCCTACCTGCTCCAGTCTGGCCTATGTCCACTAGCCATATAATCTGTGTCTGGGCTGTAACATTTCCTTCCTTTCCTGGCATTTCTAATAAGGCGCTTCCTCAGCTCCAAGAAATCCACTTACTGTGTCCCAGGCTGGAAGAGACTTGTGGCCCCACCTTCCCTTTGCTTGCCAATCTTGCTGCTGTAACTCTTTCTACTTTTCTCCTTTTTTTTCCTATGACCCATGGGGCTTTTAAGTCCTACACTGTTTGGATGGGGTCTTAAATGTCAAACAAGAGACCACTGTTAGTATTGTTTTAGACATAAATATCATCATACTTTTTATTTGCCCCATTCTGGATACTGTGGGCTGTAGTGTAGACAGCAAATACTTTTCTTAGTATATTTCTAGACGTTGGAATAAACAACAAAAACAAGATTGGAAATGTTGTCACCATCTTCCAGAATTTCCACTCTAGAATGATGACTTTTTTTCCTTGTGTTTGTTCCATAAGAAATCTTGGCCAAGATTTTTTGCAACCTTCTCCCAACATCTTGCAGTCAGATTCTTGAACATTTGTCACCTAAGATCTGTGCCACTCACACCTCTGTCCCAGCTACTCCAATGGTGCTTTCATGTCATCTCCATTCTTATACCAGCATTTTTTCTCCTAGAGAAATTATTCTGTGAATTCAGTGTTAGTTCTCCTGAAACCCAATGATTCCAGAAGTACATTTATTTGAACCTTTTGTACATGTATAATGACCAATCTTATGACAAGTTTAGCTATGCTTTTAGTTATGGATAGACATGCAACAAAAACACTTCACCAGTGCTGGCAGCCCGTAATCCCAGATAGTCCCCTTTATGTTACCACTTCCTTCCTGTGATTATCATTGTTGGACACAAGCACAAGAAGTGCATTGTCTTGTCGTTTGACCTTCCACATTTCCCGTGACAGTAATTTTCATCTGTCCCACATCTAAACATGTGGGTTGGCATGCAGCTAATTTTTTGCAAAATCTCAAAATTCCTCAAAGTAATTTAAGTTCCTTTGGAGTGAAGCCAATAAAGCCTCATCCCGAGTGCTCAGATGATTTTCCTGACATTTTTGGGATGGGCAAGGGAAGGAAGGAAGGAAGCAAGGAAGGAAGGAAGGAAGGTTGATCAAACTGTAGATTAACGTAATGCAAGCAATAATTCTTTAGGATATTGATCCATTTCTGACAATTTTTACTAAGCAACAGTCAGGCCCAGTTAGGTGGCTACAATCAGATGTTTTGAAGTGATATTTAACCTCTCATTTGTTAAAACCATTTATGAAAGGTGAAGGAGTTTTCTGCAGTGACTTGACCAGGCCTAATGGTTGAGTGAACATGCCTGATTTTAAATGAAGGGAGAAGTACTTATGCCATACACATGTATTTCAAACTTCCTTATTTTTTTAACTTTACTTCAAGTACCTAGAAGTATCAATTCCAATGTTCACAAACTTCTTTTAATATTGATACTATTCTTACCCAAATAAAAGTGAAAGCTCTTTCTGATCATTAAGAGGAATAAAAAATATTGGCACACATATAAGGCCCCCGGAGCTTTCAAGTAGCATGAAATCATACCTTTAATAAACTTGTGATTTCTCCCAACAGACTTCATTATCTGAAGACTGCCTTACCTGAGAAACTAACCAGAAGCATTATTTAAAAAATTATAGTTTCTGTACTTCTTGCTTAACTTTTTTTGGAGGTCTTAGGATATGCCAAAAATGTGAACTTTCACTACTCTGTTGCATCATCACCTGGGTGTTTTACTGCATCCATTTCACGTAACAGCACTGACATGGACAAAATAGAAGTGACTTGCCTGGTAACAGTGAAATCCTTTTTTTAGGGTGGGAGTGGTATGAGTACAATTAATTCAGTCCACTCTCAGTAAAATCACATTTTTTATCTAAAGCCATTGCTGACTTTAAAGGACTATTTTTACCTTATCACTTGAACGGCTACCTAAGTTAGCAAGATCAGTCTTCCACACTCTAAATCACTTGGGAGAATGTCCTATGGTGTTCTTGCCTTGCACATGCTTGGCATGGCAGAAACTATAACTGGGCTCCAGCCAAAGGCTCGTGACTTCCCATTTTTGGCAGTGTGTGAGACCTCACCCTTTCCACAGAGGCCATGAATGCTATGGGAGTGAGCAGCAAAGGATCTGTTGGGAATGCTGCGTGTCATAAACATGGCCAGTGCTCCGTCAGGGCTCATGGCCCTCATTCTAGGGATTGAAGCAAAATATTTCTTCATCACTTCTGAATTTTAGAGCAAATACAGAACAAGCCCATGGTCTCTCCAAACCTCAAGCAATTTACTTTGGCTACCAATACACCCACAGAAAGAGTTTTGCGATTTATATATTTATCCTTTCCTTACTTAGTATTGATTCTAAATAAAGAAGAAACCATGCTTGACGGGAAACCTATGAGTAAGGACATATGAATTAAAGAGTTTGTTTTATCTACCCACTTTCCTTCAACTGTTGCCAAAGAAAGTTTTCTTCTTTGTAGTAAAGCAGTTCTGGGCCCCTCAGTTCAGGAAGGATGTTGAGACGCTTGAGTGCGTCCAGAGGAGGGCAACAAGGCTGGCGAGGGGCTTGGAGCACAAGCCCTGTGAGGAACGACTGAGGGAGCTGGGGATGTTTAGCCTGGAGAAAAGGAGACTCAGGGATGACCTTATCACTCTCTACAGCTTCCTGAAAGGTGTTTGTAGTCAGATGGGGGCTGGTCTCTTTCTCCGTGCAGCAACTGACAGAACGAGAGGACACAGTCTTAAGCTGTGCCAAGGGAAATATATATAAATATAGGCTGGATATTAGGAAAAAGTTTTTTCTGGAAAGGGTGATACAGTATTGGAATGGTCTGCCTGGGGAGGTCATGGATTCACCATCTCTGGATGTGTTTAAGACTGGATGTGGCACTCGGTGCCATGGTTTAGTTGAGGTGTTAGGGTTGGGTTGGACTCGATGATCTTGGACATCTCTTCCAACCTAGTGATTCTGTGATTCTGTAATGGTGCTCTGCATATAATCAGTATGATATAGATCAAGTAGAAGCTTCTTTTTCAGATACTGAACACTGAGAAACTATCAAATTATTATTATTATTCTACTCCATTATTCATATTTCATTAATCTTATCAAATCTACCTAACAAGGAACATGTACTGACATTCAAAAAATTCACCTTTCTTATTTGCCTATCACTATAATCCGTCATTTTATATACCTAATTTATTTATTTTAAGTTTAGTTTGACAGATCTTATATCTGCAGCAGAAACAAAAAGGAGATACTTTTGTGAGAGCAAGTTTTATGGAGAAAATTAATCTGAATAGACAACACTGTTACATTTCTAAAGTACCAATGATTTTATTTTACATTCATATGCTTCTATCAGTGGTAAAATGCAGCCATTTTTCCTCAATGGATAAGTTTAAAATAATATTTTTGTTATGTCTGTGGAGAACTATAATAACCTTGAACCAGTACTCCAGATGCAGGTTGCACTATATAATTAGGTGCCCTAGATAAACATTACTGTAGAAGTTAGAACTGAATGAACTTTTAAGGAATGGAAAGAAAAGGAATTATGATCCAGTGGTAAGAATACACTTTGGGCAATGGTCATGTAACAGTGTTTTCCTGATGATAGTTTTACCCATTTGTTTTAGTAAATAAGAAAATGGGCTTGGAAAAAGAATTAAATTTTCTTTTAATTTTTTTTTTTTTTTTAATGTATGCTCCCTCCTTGTATTTGGATACATATTACTCCATGGTGGGATGAAAAAGCAGTTCAGCCCCTAAGCACTTGTATGCACACACTTCTCAGCTTCCTTAGAAACTGCATTTTAATTTCATTGATAGAAGTCCAACAATTGCCACTACTGCACTTCATAGAAATGGCCATCAGGCACATGTTGGACCCAGTGATATGGTTAATGGCAAGAAAAATAAAAATATCCCACAGAGAAAATAAATCAGCAGAGGGAGATACTTGTCGGATGAAGAAGCAATGGTACATTTTATACGTGCCAGATTCTGTCTTCTCTGTCCAGTAGTATGAAATATGGGTAGGTGCTTCTCTGCTGCTCTGGCTTTGGAGTCCAGATGATGAACTCATTGAGGTAACAGAGGTGAATATCATGTAATGTATCTCCATGCAAGTTAAATGGGCACATTTGTGTTGAGGCCAAAAACAGTGCTGAAGTCAATCTCACAAATTTCCAGATGTTTTGGAGGAGGTCTAGAAGTTAAACAGTGCTCGTGAGTAGCACAGTGAAAGACCTGTACTACCCAGATGAATGGTCTTTCCATGTGTCTGGCCCAAATGAGGAGGCAAATTTTACTCAATGTGTTAGTCTATAAAGTTGAAACTCAGTTTAAGAACTGACTGATTATTTCCTCCTATGCCAAAGTAAAGCTGCCTTAATGGTAGCCCTGAATTGGCTTGTCGTGGTGATAATAAAGGCTTCATTTGTAGTAATGGAGAGCATCTACTCCTCACCAGTGCTCATACTCTGCATGCCATATTCCTTACTCATGCCTTCACTTTAGTTCTGGGAAAGTGGCCCATACCTAAATTGAACGTGAAGGAAATGGATGCCTGCAACCAAAATAAGAGTGTAAGAGGAGAGAAACTTGAAAGTTTAAAAAAAAGGAAGGCAGAGAGAGGGAAGAACAATGCTTTGAGAGTGTTAGAAGTATTCCTACTGAACTTGAACAACACATATAAGAGGATTTGTGAAGCATATATGAACCTACTAGCCTAACTTCTATGAACTGTCTTGGGAAAGCTGCTCTGTGGCATAAATCTAGGAGTTAAAGATACTCAGTTCAGTTTTGGTGGGATGGATATCTAAATCAGTTGACTTTAGTGCTGCCACACGTACTAGTTCAACCAAGACATGGAACAGTCTATAAACGACCTCAGGTCCCTAAAATAATTAAATAAAAGCTGTGTATTTATGGTTGAATGTCATCTCCCAGAAAAACATTGAAGTTAGGGGCACAGCACACAGCTGGGAGTGATCACCTGCTTTTCAGAAAAACTTGAATAACTTACCCAGCCAGCACCAGTTAGACACATGCAAAAGCATATACTTCAGCTATAGAAATTACTACAGACATCACCAAAACTAAGTTGTTGCCTTCACTTTCTCATACATGAAGTATCCAGGGTGATCTAACATCTCCCAAGTACCACACAGTGCTGGCTATCTTGTTTTCTTGTTTTATATCTTTTTTTTCCTCTTAGTCAGAATACTTGGAAGTGGTCCCCTGAACCCTGATGTATGTGGTCCTTGCTTGATGCTATATAAAGGCTTTCTGAAGTCATGTCTGTTATTTCTCTTGGAGCTGCAATTGTCATCCATCAGGGCCCAAATTTGCTTTAAATCCTATCACACGACTGCCAGGAGAAACAGCAAAAAAATTCATAGGTTTCTAGTGTCTTGTTGCAGTGACAAGAGCCTTTAATGTTCATTCCACCCTTAACCCTGTGCCTCTCTGTATCATGATTCTTTTTAAAGGAGGTTATAAAAAGAAATGTATAGAAATTGCCTTTAGATCAACAAATAACCTAAGAATCTTTATTTCGCCTCTGGAAAATCCCTTATTTTCGAGACAGGCTCATCTGTCAAAATAAACTATGGTGACATTTAAATACTCTTCCTTAGTAATTATGTTTCACTTTGCTGTTTTGTAATTAGTTGTTATTTCTAATCCAAAGTGTCTGCAAAATTCTACAAGCTCATAACTCACGCTTAAGTTCTTGAAACAAGACATTTCTCTGTGGGGAGGGGAATCAGAAGTGCTTCTGTCTTTCTAAATCAAAGGTCTGGTGAGGGGAGAAACAGCAGTTTGTCAGTGACTAGAATAGTACAGCCTGAAGACAAGTTGCAGAAAAGTTGATCTGGAAAATACGATTTACATTAGTGTTCAAAAAAAACCCCTTTAATTTTTTTAATAGATACTCCAAATGTCCATAGTACAAATGGCCATAGTATAAATAACCATAGGGCAAGAAACCCTTGGGAAAGACTTGGAAATAGTTAAACAGTGGAAGCCTGTTCTTTGGCTTAGAAAAGAAATGAATTGTGGTATAAAGCCAGGCATTGTTTCTGGGACTGGGGGCATCTCAGGCATGGATGACCTGCAGGAGGAGGCAGGCAGCCAGCTAATTAAAGTCTGCAGATGACTAAGTTGTTTTCAGTAATAAAAACTACAGGGGCTTGTGAGATGCTAAACGATTTGTAGACATTGGAAATTTCTCACATGATTAACTTGTGTAAATGTATTGCTGTCAATGTACTTTAAACAGAAAAACCGTCTTCTGTACTTATAGGACCCAGAAACTGCTAAAAAATTTTATGGAAATGCTGAAGAACACAATGACATCCTCCTTGACTATCTGAAGAGGAGACTTGTGTCTTTACAGCTGCAGATCAAAAACCAGGACAAGTGCCTGAACGACCAGGATCACACCTGGGTCTCTTGCACAAGGGTACATTCCCAGCCACAGAGCTGGAAGGAAATGCCTGGTGTGGCAGAGGGATACCCTGTGCTGCTGTCATGCACAGTACCACTCAGGCTTACCCACGGCATCCCCACAGTGGCACCAAAAGTGTAAACGTTGTGGCAAACAGAGAAACCCAGAGAGCCACAGTGTTTGACTGCAACTCCACTGCGCAAGTTGTGACACCACAGAAAGGTCAAGCACACTGGATGTCCATTTGGCTGCCTGCCTACTCACTCGGGTAGAGACCCCTTAGTCTCAGACTGCAATGCCACATTTAGCTGGTGTCAACAGGAAACAGCCTGTGATGGTGAGGTGTCATTGCAGATGGAGGCTATATATAGGTGAATACTGAGAAATGGTGTGTACTTTCAGAGGGTGAGTTCAAGGAATCAGGATAAAAGTTTCCACCAAACTAGGAGGAAATGGGGAAGCCTTCAAACTAGTCTGAGTCAGGCCTTCAGGGAAACCTCAGGGAAGCAGCCCGTCTGAATGCTCACCTCACTTTCCTCACTCCTTTGATGTTGTCAGAGGAAGGTTTTTCTCCACAAGGGGTGGCCTCAGAGCAGACAGCTCTGCCCTATCTCTGGCAGGACCGCTGAGGCAGCAGGGCCCAGGGCAGCCACAGGCTCTGCTGCCTGTGCAGCCCTGCAGTGCATCCTGCTCCCAGTGCCCCTCCTTTCCCCACAGCCCTCTGACTACCAACATTTTTGGTATGACCACCCATCTCCTTTTCACCACTTGATGATCTATTTCACAGGAGTTTCCATTTCACAGATTCCCAATTTGTATTGTGTCACTCATCTCTGGAGTTTCACTCAACTGGCAGTGCAGGGCACTTATTAAAGAAATCTTTGCTAACTCCTTTCCTGCCATTCACATGAAAAACAGCAGAATGTGAAATATAAACCTCTGTTTAGGCCTCGTAAGTATAAGGTTTAAGCAGCAATAAAGCATTGAGAACATCTGAAATCACAGAAGAAGCAAAGGAAAACAGACAGGACTTGTTTTCCTTCATAGGTACCAATGCATTTTCATTTACTTCTTTCTATTAACTGGGTTTCCTTGACTGTGTCTACAGCCATCTCAATTGTAATTATGTAGCAGTTAACCTGTTCCTCATGCCTAACACAACCCATAATTAGTTGTCTTGTGTCCACAGTTTATGACTCAACTCCATGTGGTTTTTCTATATCAAAGGCTTGGTTACCAGATTTATTTTTTCCCTACCACAGTACTTGTGCCTGCACTGGAGGAGGGCAGCAAAACCTGAGCACATCTGGTTTTTTTGAGGACAAAAACCACCAGAAAAATAGACAGTTTTATGAAGATCTTACTTGGGTGTTTTCCAAATACTACACAGTCTTGTAGGAGAAACAGTTTTCTTGAGGAATGACCCTTATATTTATATAGTCAAGCCGTTACTTGGATATAGATGTAAAACCTTCTTAAAACAAACACTATCTTTGTGCCTTATCTGGAGACAGATGGAGAAATATACATCCGAGGACAGAGATGAGCCATTCTTCTCTGGCAGGCAATAATTTTATATAATGAATTCATAAATCTCTATATTAATCATTCATTATCTCTTAGAGTTCCTTATGTGGACAGATAAGATCATTCCACACAAGAAAACAGATTACTTTGATAAATAGATAGCTTTGCTGAATGAGAATGAACATTTTAATAAACATTTACACAAGTTTTCCGTTTGATTAATTTTGCAGTGACACGTAGGCAGAAGAAATGTACAAGAATTAAACAGGTCCTTTAGACTGATATAAGAAATGAGCCAACCACTATTGGAGAATGTTTAGATATGAACAAATAAAGGAACAGACCTAAATATTAGCTTCATGGCCTGTGTGTCAAGGCAAACCTTCTGACCACCCTGGATGCTGCACGCTCAGCTCAGCTGCTGCATCAGAGAAGTGGTTGCAGCAGAGGAGCAGTGTCATAGTCACTGAGTAATGTCCTCTCCGCCAGACTGGAACAGAAACTGCTGGGAAAGCTTCACTTTGTTTATCTTTGCAGGAGGGATGTATTTGCCCTCCTTAAATCACAGCTGTAGACATTATCTCAAAGCTGTGATGTAGCCATTGCTGAGTAGTCCTCATTAACAAGGCTTGTGGTTAAAGGAACACAGCAGTTTATAAAGCTCCAATATCAGATAAGAAAGAAAAGTGCTCTGGGAAGGACTTACTTTTTTTCCAAATGAATTGGCAGTTTATATGAGCTTTGTTTGTTGAAGTCTCCCATTTGACCATCAAGGCTGTGTGCTTTTGTTCAAGGACATGATAAGCAAAGTCTGATGTATGCCTTCAATGCTTTTACAGAATGGGCAGTCTGTCTTTCCCTGATTTTCTGGTTTTTGAGTACAGTCCTACTGGCAACAGAGCAATGAATACAAAGTCCCTTGTATAATTTTCCTGGCAGCAAGGAATAAATGATGTACTAGTGCTTTGGCTCTTGAAGGATTATTAATTAACATGTATGAATAACTGAATTGTAGTTCACTAGAAGGGAAAAATACCATAGCAGATGATTCAGTTAATGTAGCCCAATTTATCTTGCCCCAAAATATTTATAGAAAGTTGAACCCTGATGAACTTTGTGTGTGTTTAACCAGATCAGAGCCATGATCAGAGAGATCTAAGACTTCCAGCTTCTAGTAGGACCCACTCAGAGCAGTGGTCCAGACAGGAGTTGTTCAAGTGCAAAATCTACTGCACATTTCAGATTCCTGTGCAGTGAGGAAGGGAGCAAGACAGCAAGCTGACCAGTCTTGCATCAGGGTTTCTAATAACCAGGACAGACCCTTTGAGTTGGACTTACGGCCAGGGTCTGAGAAAAACCTCGGGGGGGACAGCTGAGAGCTGTACTTGAAACAATGAGCAGCATGATACTCAGCCATGATACTCATTTCCCTTGAAGAAGCTACTGTGATTTTTCAGTTGGTTTTAATATCTTTTTTTAATAATCCTACACAGTTGCTTTTATATTTAAAACCTGAAGTGAAGGACTGCTAATGCTCCAGCTTTTCCCTTCTCAGCAGAAGGGGAGGTTTACTGTCATACTCTCTGGATAGCAAGGCATCCATGTATGCATAAAGGCCAGAGTACCTTTTCCCAGATAAAAATAGAAAGGGGATTGCATGCAAAAATTTAACAACTATGGCATTTTAAAGAAGTATGTAGTGCTGCCTGTTTCCTGGTTAGCAAATGGAAAGTAGGGCTTTCCATTAAAGTAGTAACAGCAGGAATTCAAGTGTCATTATCATATAGTTTTAGATCAGCCTCTAATATCTGCTGCATTGACTCCTATTGGCTAAAATAAATGTTATTTATATCAAGGGGAAACCTATGGCAAATCAGAAATTACTTTTAGAACTTCTTTTATTTTTTTAAGGTTTTCTGTTTGTTAGGTCATCAGATATTTTACAAACAAAACCAAACCAAACAAAAACCAGGACCCATAATTTTTCAATTGGAAAAGGCTAAGAAATCAAACCAGCCAAGAAATGGTAAGAAAACATTTCATACCTAAGGGCAACCAGATGGCCTAAATTACTGGTAGTTCATGGATTTTTACTTAAAGTAGAGGAACATGAACAAGACTAATAAACTACAAATTAAAAAGACACATTAACATGAGAGATTGTGGGTTCTAGAACTTAGACTCCAGGAGGTATTTTCTCACTAAATTTGCTGTGAGCTTGGGAGATTATTTGTTGTGTTTTAAGTCTTTTGGCAGACAGCATTTGACTACAGGTTTGGACTTTATTCCTTTGCCGTCCTGAAAATAAAGGACAAGATTGTCCTTGAATTTGTAAGTATGCATTGCCTATCTAACCTAAGTAATTTTGCCCCTTTTCTCTGGGTCAATTTTCTTATGGAAAAATGGAAATATTTACTTTCTTCATAGGAGTGTGGTGCATCTTTATATGTGGAAACACCTTTCAGTCTCTGTATGGCAGGCACATCAGAATAAAAGTGTACATGAAAAACATTCATAAGTTGAATCCAGGCCACCTAACTTAGGCAACTAAACTAGTGGCTAAACTTTGGAATCTAATACGTTTTAGGGAACAATATTCCCTGTACAATAAAAGGAGAGAAGCAAGTTATTGAAGACTTCTTGGACGGAGGTCTTCCTTGCATCTGCATTAGCATTTTGTCCTGAAACTCTTCTGAGGCATCTCCTTTACTTCATGGAAAACTTAAGCACCTAAGAATTACTTTTTTAGATTCTAAAATTATAACAAAATTTCCAGGGCTCCTGCTTCTGCAGGGTGGATCCTTCCTAGTGTTTTCACACTTACAAAGAGAACTGCTAAGACTTTGAATGTTTGTCTGTCAGTTGGGTTAAACACAGCAGGGAAATGACAAGCACTACCACCTGGGGTATTTTTTTTTTTTTTTAATTTTTTTTTTCAAAGCGCTGAAGTGAAAACTTTCAATTTGAATATTCAAAGAGAAGCTTGAAAAAAAGAGCAAGCTGTTTTATTTGATCATTGAACTCTTTGTTTCGTAGATGGCTGCTGCAATAAGCAACCTCTCCCTGTAATTGTGGTAGTGTCCAGTCACTGCTCTCTCAAGTTGGTTGGCTCATTTGAAATGGGAGTCAAAGTATGCTGCCTGTTTTAGCATTTAATCCCAACAGTTTAGAACAACCACAGTTTTATAAGCATATAATTCATCTCAGTTTCCTAAGAAATTTTTAAGGGTTTTCATGGTCCTCCCAGTTTTCAAAGATTAACTTTTCAGGCCACCAGAAGCTTATATGTACATTTCTTCTCCATATTTTCCACCTCCCAGATTAGATACTTTCTGCTGTGTTGCATATTGTAGAGGTCAATACCATCCAACTTATCACTTAGCCCTCTATTTAGAGGTCTATGTTGGCCAGTCTGGCTTTCAGCAGTGACGCAGCTTTATTATAACAATAATGCACTTTAATTTATGGGCATCCATGCCTGAAGCATCTTAACAAAAACAACTAAATTCTAAATGGCAATAAACAAAGGCAAAAGAGAGCTTGGAAGCCAGGAGCTTAAAATCCTTGCAAAACAAAACAGGAAAGGAAATGAGAAAGTCAGAAGCCTTGCCTAAAAACGTATTCTGGCATAAGCAAGAGACAGTGTGTTCCTGAGGCAAGAGAGGAGACCATCTCTTTTGACCCTGCCAAAGACCAACACCATCAGGTACAGGAGATGGGTTTCTATTACCTCAGAACAAGGAACTTCATTGGAAAAGCCACAATAATCTTGAAGTTATGTTGTCCAACTTTGCTTCCCTGAAAAGATTCGCTGCAAATCTCTCTTCCTCTCTAGGTTTTGTTTCATTTGTTTGAAGACAGCAGCAGATCTCTCAAAAGGCTGTGATGGTCCTGCAGCATTTGAGCTTAAATTGGCTTGAGAATAGCTAACTATATTATGTATGCATACATATATAACTATATTACATATATATGGCTAACTACACTGTATATACACTAACTACATCAGAACTCAAAGGATTAGTACATTTAAGAAAAACACAGAAGGTGTGTTAGCATAGCTTTTTTTTTTCTCTTCAGCAGCAATTTTTTTAATCAATCTTATTATTTCTGTGCCTCAAGTGTCTGACCTGTGAAGTGAGAATACTTATCTGGTATGATGGAAAATACCATTGACATGGCAAATCTCTTCTTCATTTACTTCTGTCTGCAGCAAATCCTAGCCTCGGCTTGGAGCTCTGCCTTGTGGCACACTAATCTCCTCTGATCTACCAGGGGCCCCTCCAGCACCTTTCCTAGGTCAATTCAAATTTTAACAAAGCCCTTGACGGGAGGTTTTGTCCCTGCTTTGGAGGAGCTAATACCAATTTTTAAAAAAATCCACTGAAACAACTTTAAAAAATGAGGCTTTTGGGTTTTCAACCTGTAATTACAGCATCAGTTCCCTTTTATGCTTTTAAATTACAGAGCAGAAAACTGCCCTGTGTTCTGATGTTTTATTTTTTTAAAATTACTCAGTGGCTTTGTAGGGAAAGAGTAGCTGAATATTTTTGGTGGTGTTATATAGGCGACGCCTTCCCCATTAGCTCTTAGGGAGTGATTCTTCCTCACTCCCTAAGGTTCACTTCAGGGGGAATGGAAATTAATTTGCTTCAAGAGAAGTGGTAATAAAGAATGTCCCCTTTTCATGGTTTAGCCAGCTTGAAAGAAACTCTTATAAATGTTCACATCATTTTTTAACAGAGGCTTTGCGTTAACGAGGATTAAGCAGGCTCTGTTCTTGCTTCAAAACATAATTTTCCGGGTAGCCTTGCAGCATGGTTGGCATGGCCCATGGCGCAAGGAACGAAATGGCGCCTTCGTGCCAGACAGCCACAAATGTCACCCCATCTACCCCTACTGGTTCATCCCAGCTTGGCACCCACATGCCCCTGCACACAGGCCTTGCTCCAGCTGCATCACTCATGCAGACGCTAACGGCTTTGCTGGATCCAGCTGTAGCCTGAAGAAACACGTTGAGATGTTTTTAGAGGTTAGAGAGACTATTGATCCATCTTCAACAACGGTCGGCTGTGTTTCAACTTTCCATGGAGGTCTTGCCTTTTGCTGCTATTTTTCCCCTGTCTCTCCAATTTTAGAGTGTCTGTCTTTCAGGTTTTCCCCTTTACACTGAGGACCTGGCTTTCAGCTGATTGCCAGGACAGCCTGTCTCACAATTTACACCAGAAGCAGTCTCTCAAAGTTATTACACGATGACAGGAGGGTTGGGTGGCAGAAGCTGGGTTGGCAAGGAGAGACTGAAAAAAATTTGCAGCACCTTCGTGTTTAAATACTTAATCACTTCATCCAGAAAATGTCCCAGCTGAGGAATTGCACACTGTTGGTAGAGTGCACAGCAGGTTCCCTGAGCATCCATCCCACCAGTTCACCAGACTGTGTAGAATAATAAGGAACGGAACGGAACGGAACGGAACGGAACGGAACGGAACGGAACAGAACAGAACAGAATAGAATAGAATAGAATAGAATAGAATAGAAAAAAATTCAGTACTATAGTGCAGTTGGAAGGGATTTACAACAATAATTTAGTCCAACTACCTGAACAATTCAGCATTAACCAACTTAAAGCCTGTTATTAAGGACATTGTCCTTAATATATACATATATAAATGCCTCTGAAACACTCAGAGGCTTGGGGCATTGACCACCTCTCTAGAAAGCCTATTTCAGTGTTTAAACACCTCTCGCTAAAGAAGTACTTTCTAATGTCAAGTCTAAACTTCCCCTGGTGCAGCTTTAAACTATTTTCACATGTCCAGTGACTGGATACTAGGGAGAAAAGAAGATCACCTCCCTCTTCCCTTCCTAAGGAAGGTGCTCCTCTCCCAATTTATACTTGTGCTTGGCATTACTTCATCCTAAATGCAGAGTCCAGTACTAGGACTTGTTAAATTTTATGCCACTAACCACAGCTCAAAGCTCCAATCTATCTAGATCCCCCTGCAAGGCATCTTGTCTCTGCAGAGACTCAATAACACCTCCCACTTTGCTATCATTGGCAAAATTTCTAATGGTGCACACAACTGAGCTGACAGTGCATAGAGCTGGCCATTAAATCCACTCAAACATGATTGTGCTGTCTGTCCATCTCATGGAACCACTGTTCTCTGCCATGCCTTTCCTAACTTTTAAAGTCAGTTTGTACAGGCGTTTGCAACCAGCCGGTTGTATATGACATTGCTGAAATGCAGTCATGGGCCCATAGCCGTGAAATTGTGCCTATTCATGACTTTTTTTTCCAGCATGGGAAATGAGCAGCATAGACTTGTCAAGTAAAGAGTTGTCTCAATTTACTGCTTGGTTCAAAGAAAACATGAAGCATTTCAGAGATTCTAATTTCTAAAGCATTTCTCCAACAACTCGTGGATTAATATTTATTTATGGATCAGTAACTGGTTTGATTCATTTCTGGTGCTTTTTGCCCAGGCTGTTCTGTTGTACCTGGACGATGATCCAGCCAGACCATTGACTTTAATAAAGTCTAGGGTTGTCTTTGGACTCCAGACTTGCCAGATGGCAAAAAATGAACACTTTCCACCAGTTTTAGATTTTAATTTTCCTGAGCTATGGCAGACATTTGAATTTAAAAAAATTACTAACTCTCTGATTTACAGTCAGGTCTCCTTATTCTTTTAATATTATTTTTATTCTAAATTTACTTTTCTTTAGTTTATTTTACTGTTTACACATACGCTTAAGTCCTGCTTCCTCCCAGAATTAACTTAATATTGTTTTGTGTTAGCCTCATGGAAACAATGCTGGATGAAAACTAATCCAATGGTTGTTACACACAAGTCAGAAAAATCTCATAGGCTGTGGAATTCCATTTTTTCTGGGATTATTAAAATTGTATTATAAATGATATTTCACTGTGGTGAATCATAGATTATTTGTAATGTGCTTTTGATTACCTTTGTATGACTAGATATGTGGTTGAGTTTCATGTATTGTTTCGTTGCAGAGTGGAGCAATAAAATGAGAAAGAAGTAATCATTCTCTATGGTATCTTTAACAAAATCTGATTTTTCCTTAGAGAACCTCCAGGAAAAATCACTATTCTCTGTCCATCTTGCTACAGCAAAAAACAAATCCACAACACCTTCAGGTCTTTATGGTCCACTGTTGCAACACTGGGATTAAATTTTGGCCCAAATAACAATTGTTTGGTCCTTTGTAGAAAACAGGAAACAAGAGAGAGGTCTCACAACTGTAGGTAGGGGCAACATTTGAATTTTGAACAGCAGAATTTGCAGGATTGAGCTTTTCCACAATGAGTTCAGTGCTTCCATAGCCACTGCTCTGCAGAAAGGGATGATTTTGGCTGCCCAGATGTCCATTCAGGCTGTGCCTGTTCTCACCCCAATCACACCTTCACACCCCCAGACACATCTCTGAGATGTCCCTGCTGGGACAGAGACCTGCTGCACCAGGGGAGGGCTGACACGAGCAAGGCCAAGCAGCAGCCCTGGCCTGTGGTAGCCCCATCCTGCACGCTGCTCACTGAGCACCTCGGGGCTATTGTGGCTGAACTGAGAAATGAATGTCGAAAAGGCTGTTTGCTTTGGGGGTACTTGGCCACTCATCCTCATGCTGGTCCCAGGACAGTCTGCAGGGGTGGGCAAGATTTGCAGTGGTGGTGCAGAAGGCATCCTTCTCTCTGGTGCAGGTAAAGGAACAGCAGGAGAGAGGAGGCAGCTGGGAGATATGAAATGTCATGGAAAGACTGAACTGGGGGGAGGGGGGATGGAAACTTGTGTTAGTTCACCTGATTCACCACTATTACCACAAACTCAGATTAGTTTATTCAGATTGTTGAGCCTAAGGATTTGGTTGTCAGCTAATGGGTGAGAGGGAAAAGTGAAAGATGTGGGGGTGGTGAGATGTGGGGAGCTTGAGAACAGACACTGCAGGGACATCCCTGGGTTACAGGCCAGGGAGGAAGACACAATGGTGTGTGGGTGGGAGGGCTGAATGGAGATGTGTAGAGGAAGGCAAAAGGCCTTGCTTAGTCTGGCCAACACACCAGAAACACAGAGCACCCTCAGGCTGCTTGGGAAATCCGTGGGCTTGGACACCAGTACGTGGTTGTTCCCACTTCTGGTGGTGTCCCCATCATGGAGGCAGTCAGGGCCAGCTGGTACTTGCCCAGCTGAGGCTGCGACATGAGGCCACCACTGCCAGAGACCATGTCTGTATGGGGCCAGGACATGCTCCAAACACCTGCCCAAGTGGAACATGGGGGTTGTATTTCAGGACATACAATGAAAGAGGGCATTTAGCCATGTTTTGGAGATGCAGCTTCGAGGATTATCATCCAACCTTGCAAAATGATTCTCAGTAATAGGTGAGTTTGATGTGTCAGTAAGAAAACCAATGTTAATATCTCCATTATATTTCTGAAATACAGTTTAAATTGACCAAGTTTGGATTAGAGTTTCATTGCTGATGGGAGTTACAGAGGGGGAGAAATTGTGATCTGGTGCCAGAATCATCTCTTGATTCCAGTGTGGTCCAAGTGTTCCCAGAGAGATGCACTTTCTGTATCTTTTCAAAGAGAAGATTTGGGTGTGATATGAGATCGAGAGATAGATAAATGCTTTCTTCCTGGCAGGAAGGAGATTTGTTTTGCAGAATGGCCCAAACCATGCCTTTGTCATCAGACGTTCATGTAAGAGTGACTGACATAGTCTGTATAGCCTGTGCTCACTAGTTTTGATCATCAAGAGGACAAAGAAGTATGCTGATAGCTTGATTTTTCTGGGTGCACAGGAGCCACAGTGCCTTCAGCATCTCAGAAAATGGTTTTATTGGTTCTCTTCTTGCTGTAGCAGTTCTGTCCTTTCAAAGAGCCAAAGTGGATGAGATAACCAGAAGTGGCAAAGGGAGGATAAGACAAATGAGTGAAAGCAGGAAATTGTAAAAGATTCCAAGCCATTTTTTTGAATCTTCTTGGAAAATAAATCTCAATGCCTACCTTCAGCTTAATGATTGGTTGCAGGACCCACTTGCTTCTCCAAGCATTCAAGTATAGATATTTTGATGAGATGATGGAGTGGAAAATATGATACAGTCAACAGATTGTGTAACCCTTCATGTTAGAGGAAAATTTTATGATGATGAGTAGATGGATTATCATTTGCTTGTAAGGCAGATTTAATAGACTTCTGATTCGCTGTTGGAATAACTGATTCTGCAACGATCTTGTGTTCATTTGCAGGCCTGTGGTGCTTTGACAACAGCAGCCAGTACCTTACTGGGAGCTGAGTAAAAACTTGAAAGGCAGCATCATGGCCTCTAGATGTTTCAGTTGTTGCGAGAGCTGACTGGATTTTATCTTGGAAGGAGATGAGAAACATGCAGACAAAACCAGCTCAGACTGAGATGAGTACAATAAATTAAGCCACGTTACATTTCTTTAGGGTATCTCAATAAAAACTAAATGAACATCACTATTAATTGGCAACTATGCTTTTAAGTTCAACTAAGTTTAAGCCAGTTCTTTGTGGAACAGTTTAAGGACTTCCTAAGAAAAAAAGATGATGTTACTAACATCAAGGCTGACATAAAAGCTTTGTTATCACAAATGCATCTTTTGCCTCTCAGCATATGCCCTTTCTGAAGTCTTGCCCTCTTAGGCAGGAATAATTTCAACTGTAGTCTGTTTTGCTGCTCACTTGTGTCCTGTTCTTGGATAGAATGGATATAAGATCCCAAAGTGGTAGTGTATGGTGAACACCATCGCCATGTAATGGGGAAGGATATACAGGTAGTGTAGACATGTTAATATCATAACATTGTACAGCTGAGACATTATTTTACATACTAGTTCCATGTCCATGGAGGTCAGTTAATCCAGAATTCTAGGGGGTATTGACACTTTTCCAATGTTCTTTACTGAAATTGATTACCATAATTCAACACCTTGGAGCTTAGGAAATACACGCAAAATGTGGCAGACTTGACTGAGGTCTGTATTTTGTATTCAGTCCATGGACTTGAAGATTTTTTCCCCATTGTTAATGCCTTCACACCAGATTATTGTCTTTCTTTGGTTAACACTCTCTCAGTCTCTCCTATTTTGTCTTATACCACAAGTGGTATCTTTCCTGTAGCCAAGGACGTGACTTCAGATCTCTCACGCCCCAAGTATGTGCCTTGACAAACAGCCTGTTATGGAGACTGAGCTGCCTGTTTGCACTGGAAATTCCAGGTAGACACTGCAAAATTCTTCCCAAGAAAGCTGGCATGCAAGCTCTCAGTGAAATGTGTTGGTTTTGACAAATATACACTTTCTAACAAAATGGAAAATTCCATGCTGGTCCTGTACTTGCGGAGGTGCTGATTTAAGTGCACTTTGCCTGAGTGGACAGTGCAGTAGTGCCTAGCACCTCAAGAAAATGAGAAGAAAAAAACCCCAACCCAACCTCAAAAATCAAGAGAAAAGTGAAATGTGAGCCCATCATTCATAACATGCCAAGAGCATTGTGGTCAGCCAGCAAGACAAGGTGACAAGTCACACTTTTCTCTAAACTTCATGCTCACTTTTGATGAACAAAACAACATACAATGTTGGTCTGTTCCTGCCTTTATTTGTCTGGAGTCCCTTTGTGACTGGTTATCAGATTCTTATATCCTGCTGCATCAGACAGGCCAACAGATCTTTCTCACCTCTCTTTTAGTTTTCAAAATTTTCTGAATTCTCTCCAATTTTCTTTGTTCTGCTTCCCTTTCCCACTCACCAAAGGCTACCTGCCACTCACATTGGAGGACATGCATGCACTGACATGCAGAAACAAATTTATGTCAAGAAAACATACGGAGAAAGAGTTTCAATGGACATTCATACCCCTCCTATACTCAGCTCCTCCATACTCAGCTTTCTCCTGTCCATTTTCCTCCTCTCTTGCCTGAGTCCACTGCTTTAATCTTCATGGGCTATGCAAAGCACTACACCAAAAAACAAATAATCACAGGACTGTTTAAACTGGAAAAAAGTAAGAATGGACAGCCAGGTAAAGGACACCTTATTCACTTTCTTGCAAGAACAAGAAGATACTTAGTCGTTTTTATAGCACTGCAGTGTAAATCTTACCAAAGGGAAATGATCTTATATTATGCAGAAGCACTAATGCACAACCACAGGATTTAAGTAAAGCCAAGGTCAACAGGAGTAATGAGGGGAATTCAACATTTGTATAAGTAATAAGACTGTAAAATTATGTCTGATGGGAATCTGTTGTTTTTTTAAAAGAAATGTTAAACCAGCAAAATTTAAAAAACCATCTGGGAGTGTTACTGAACACAACTCATAAAGAGAGCTGATGAAAATTGGAGGACAGGCCAGTACACAGAGGGGAAAAGGAAGTGATGCAACCCTCTTCCAATATCTAAACCTGTAGACAGAACAGTAGAGAGTTCCAGACTCCTGTTCTGCCCATGCCAAGCAAAAAGCTGGCATGAGCAGTGTGGACATTCAGCACTGTCTCACAGCCATTGTGGAGTGCCTCGGTCCAGTCAAGGTCACACTTGCCCCAGCTGGTTACGTGGAACAAATCCCTACCACCAGACTAGAGAGCATGAGATTTGGGGTCAGGCAAATGGATTTATTGTATCTTACTAAATAGATATTTCAACAGAAGCCCTGCTGCTTTGCTTTCTGTAGCATCTTCCAGAGCTGTTCCACTTCAATTCTGAAACCATCTTAAATCTTGTATTTCATTTGTTCTCCATGTAAACAGATTGCTAAGACTTAGCTGTCTAATGAGGTAGAATTCCTTCATCTTAAATCTCTGGAAGCCTCTACAGTCTGGAAAAAAGGCTTTTGTGAGAAATCGTTTAATTCTTAATTCATTTTTATCACTACTTTATCTAAATCAGAAAAAGAAAACATGAAAGATGTTTAGAGACATTTACTTAAGCTAGTTTTATATAAGTAAATGAGGGATTTTCTTTTAAATTATGTTCACCAAAGCTGAGAGCTTGAGGATTATTTAATAGCAATACCAAGATAAACAATAGCACAGGTCTGATTATACTTGTGTCTATTTCTGAGTGTTGAGCTGGACGTACTAGATCAACATTAGAATTTCAGCATTTGAACTGAAGAATTAGGGACTGAAAAATTTAACAAGCACTCCAACCAAGCTGAAATGTCACATTAGTAAAGAAATTAAAAGCTTAAAATAAAGCCGGGCTGTACTTACCCATCTGCTTTAAAGCAACTTTTGGGCATGTGTTAAGAAAGTGAACAGTGCCTTCAGAATAACAATCCTTGTGAGTACTGGGTGTGTAACAGGAAGGATTTTTTTTTAATGTTCAATGGACAAAACAGAAAGATTTGCTCACCCTGATGCTAAAAATACAGAATAATTATCATCTGAGGCAGGTGCACTTCTGACCTAAGCATACATGCACACCATGTATTTTCAGGTCCTTTTTCTTAGAATAAACAGATGAATTTTTACCTCAAGTACAGAAAGCAGATGCAAGTGACTTTCCTGGGGAAGAAAACCAGTCCCAGAGAGGCAGAGGAAAATGGACTCCCTATGTGTTTGATGACTTGTTGCACTGTTGCTTCCCCAGCAGGACAGTGACTGTAAAACTTGTGCCCTCTGGAGACGATGCCAGGTGACCTGGACCTTGGTGACATAGCCCTGCACCGTGTACGGCATCTGCTCCTTCTGGCCAAGGTCCAGCATAGCACCAAGATACACTGTGGCACTCACAGAACCACAGGATGCCTGGGGACAGAAGGAGCTTCTGGAGGTCATCTGCTATAACCCCCCTGTTCAAACAGGGCCACCTAGAGCCAGTCATCCTGGACTGCATCCAAAAATGTTTCAAATATTTCCAAGGATGGAGACTCCACGTCTTCCCTGGGTAACCTGTTTCAGAGTTCAGTCATCCTCACGGTAAAAAAAGTTGTTTGTTGGTTTTTTTGGGTTTTTTCTTTTTTTTCTCATGTTCATAGGGGAAAACAGATAAAAACCTCTGATGTTCATAAGGGATCTCTTATTTTTCAGTTTGTGCCCATTGCCCATTGGGACAGTCTGTCCAGTATTTTGCTATTGTTATGCCTTTCAGTAACCTCAGCAATTAATGGAATGTGGTTCCTGATTTTTGATACACTGTAGGTCAATAAACAGCTTTTCTGATTTAGTGAGTGGATGCTGAACCTTCAGAAAACCAGGAGTCATAAAATAAATGAGTACGTGTAAAGTCAATGCATATTCAACCTGCATATTTTTGGTGAAAGAAGGTGAAATTTGCTGCTTTCTTCCTTCTGCTTGGATTATGGTTCAGTTTGTCAGTGTGTTTCACTTCTACTTTCCTCCTTTTCTTCACAGAGTGCAGTTGTGGTCTTCACCTCCAAGCATGCAGGTCACCAACAGCTCCCTCTGGAACAGCTCTTTGATGACCAAGAGGGTATCTAACACATATGAGATGGGCCTTGTGAGGGCTACAACACAGCATCCTAGTCCAAACTGCTCCTTTATTTACACTGACTCCTATTTTATCCTTGTTTCTTCACTATTGTCTACTCTTTTGTAGTCCTATTTTCCTCCTCCACTTCCCTCAGACCTCTTTTTCTTCTCAGGCATTTTGTAATAGAAGATTATTTAGCCCTGGAACTGCTGTTCAGCATGGACAATTGGATGAACTGCTTACAGAAGACATATTTCAGACTGCTTCTCCATGTCCATGAAGCCAATAAGGCTTCAGACCAGAAGCACAGGTTTTTTTATTTCCCCCTCACTGAGAAATGCATGGCTGAGAAAAAAAAAGATGGGAGAGGGTTTGGTGACCATCCTGGACATCGGGGCAGAACTGGAAGCCTGGACCCTAATCACAGTTGTGCCAGAATTGAAAGGTGGCTCAGATCCAGAATATAGGTCTGGGCTCAAATATCTTCAGTGTGCCAGCTCTTCTGAAACATTTCATCACTAGATCATTCCCCATCATCTATTCCAGGGGCAGAGGAAAAAGGACAAGTTACACTCCACAGGTGTAAAGGCCATTTTTGATTCAGAGCAGTGTGAATGCACATAGGCTGCTAAAGAAGAAAGGTCAGCAGTTATTAAAAATGGGCCTTTCTTCCAGAAAGGGCTAAATAACTGATTTCCTTCATGCATGGTCTTTCCAGAATTATTCATTTGTCTAATAAAAAACAGCTACACTTCTGAGAAAGAAACAGTCTTACACAATGGCAAATAAAAGCCACTTTCACTGTTTGTTGAACATTAGTCAAGTAATTTTTTGTCTGAAATAAAAAGTAATGGATAACCCAGGTAAAAAAAAAAGCCATGTAAGAATGTCTGCATTTGAGATGTTTTGAAGGTAATCAACACCCAATTTTTGCTCTCACTTGGTAAGAAAAGCTCCTCTAATACCTTCTGCCAACTCTCTTAAAAGTTTGGCTTCTCTTCTGAAGAGATGCAGAAGTGCAGGCAAAATCCTTCTTGCTTTGCAACTTTGGGCCCTATTTGTTTTGGATATGATGGTTAGTGGGTTTGATTCACTAATCTGACTTTATTAAGAGGCTGTACAAGGTTTCCCACAAAGTACACCCTGCAAGGCAGAGAAAGACAGGGATGCGCCAGGGACAGGGGACCTATACAGACCAAACGTACCATAATGTAACAAAATCTGGGCTTTAAAAAAAAAATGGAACTAAGTCAAGGGTAAACGAGTTCATTTTATTCCTCACAGTCTTCTCAGGCAGAAAATGTAGGCAACAGACAGAAGAGACTTGCTACAGTCAGAAACATAGGGGTGCCTTCAGTCCCCATTTTCTCTCATCTTTCTTCATTGTAGGCAGTTTTTAGGCCAATACTTGTAGTCCTTTTTTCACAGAGCAACTAAGTAGTTCTGTCTGCATCCCACACAAATTGTTTGTGACAGTGCCTGCTAAACAAAAGCTGTTCTACGTCCATTTAAACTAAGAAAATATATCCACAATATATTTACACTCTGTAAGATAACCCTTTTTTTTTGGCCATCCTGCCTTCTAAGCAAGCAAATTTAACCATTTGTTGTATAATCGTGAACACACAATTTATGCACAATTTAATTATTTCTGAAGGTTTAACTAATTTCCGCCCTAATTTTACAGGTATATACAGCTTTTGTGTGAAAGGAAACCATTCCACTTACTGCAGTCAAGTGGAGTTGACATCCATGTTATGTCAGCTCAGCTCTTTTATGCTTAGACAGTAAAAACAGGATTATAAAAGGAATTGATGTTTTTTCTCTTTTGTTTTAATTTAAAATGCTTTAAGTTAAACATACTACATTTGCTTTTTTTGACTTGGTGAGGGGGAGACAGAATTACCCATTTTACTGCAAATAAATAAGTCTTTTCGGAAGGAAATGCTTAGTTTAACCCCTTGCTTTGAATTCAAGAGTGCTTTCAAGTTTTCCTGTGTGAATGATCTAAAGTCTCTGAATATTGCAGCTGGGGTTCCCTCAACCCCAGGTGACAGAGGAAGGGGGAATTTGACATCAGATGAAATGCTTGAACCCCTCAGGGCTCTGCCCATCCGTGGTTGCAGTGGGCTCTGTGAATGAGGTGGATCTGTGGTCGTGGGGAGGAACAGAGCAGAGTGCCAGACAGATGCATTTAGTGACCATCCAAGCCAAAACTCCCTCTCCAGCCATATTCAAACAAACCTTGGTGCCAAATCCTTCTGAGCACAAAGCCATTGGACTGAGCAGTGAAATGTGAAGTGTTCACTGCAATTGACAGAGACAATATGAAATACTTTGCTTCTCCACTTGTACTGTATTAATATTTAATCAAGCATTTAAAAGGAAACCAAATCGTTGCCTCAGGGTGAACTGGTGAAGTGACCCATGGACCTAAGCTGAGATTACTTTTTTTTTTCTCTGTTCTTGCCATCAACAAGCAGAAAACAGGCACTAACCCTTTCCTTGAGCTTCCTGCTGCATCCAGAAGCAAGGAAGCTATGGTAACAGGAGTTCCCAGAGACTGCTCCTTAGTGGTAACTCTTGATTTGTCCTCTAGCTGAAAATCTCCAGAAATTAGATAGTTCATTCATTATTCTTTCATATTATCCAGGGCCCCTTTCTCCCCTGCTGGTGGAGCTGTAGCAGCAAGAAGACAAGGTTGATGTAGGGTAGGCTGGTCATTTGCCTGTGCTGTCAGTAAATTAAAAAAGCTAAAAATCAATAAACAGCTGTGCAACATCAGTCTGACCAGAATCAGGCATCCACTGAAATTTCTGTTCACAGAAGAACTCACAAGAAAAGAGGAACTGAAACAGGGTTTGCAGAAAATTTGCAGAGACCAGACTGAAACCAGACACATAAGCATAACCCAGAAAGTTTTTGGATAATCAGGTGTCTGTCTCTGTGGACTCAAAATTCCCCTCTGGCACAACCAGCAAATGTTTACTTGGGAGGTAGAAGTAAAAAGCCAATGGATCTGAAATCTGAGCTTCCACAAGAATTCCTCTGGTTGGTTGCCTTTGGGATGAGAAGGCTGGGAGGCAGGATGTCGGCTGCTGGGCTGACTCCCAGTGCCTGCGGTTATCACTCGGGTAATCCCACATGGTATAGCCCAGCTAAAACTAAGTTGTATCCATTTCTTCTCAGCCCATCTTTCCAGAAGCAAGGAGATTTTCTTACTCTGAATAAACACCAAAATAATATTTTTTCTTTATAATTCTTTGTGTGAACACTGTAGCTGAAAATATTTCCTTTTGTAGCAATGACAATCTATGCTGGCAATAACTGCACTGGCAGTGGTGCAGACTGGCTCTAATTTACTTGCCTGTGGCAATTTAATTTTTCAGTAGCTCTTTCCTTTAAAACATTTACAAATCCCACAGAAACAAGTAAGCCTTGGACATGTGAAAAATTTCAGGCATGAACCTTAAATAATAATTAAAAAATAAATGTAAAAAGTAAGACACATCTTTTCATGCCTGACATGAGCCTGAATATTGCCTTTTACTTTTGCGAATAAGCTGTGCACCCAAAGCCATGATAAATCACACATAAATAAAACCATCTCATAATTCAGATCCCCTCCCACAAAGGGCACTTCTAAAATGTTCCTTTGAAGTGTTTTCTCATCCATTCCAGGTCTTACTCAGAGAATGGAGTACTACAGTGTGTTCAGAGTCTGGTGGAGAGAAAGGAGAGGAAGACTTTTTTCATAGCTTGGAATAAAAGCAAAGCTAGGTGTCCTACATTTTAAAATCCAACACTGAATTTGTATTCCCTAGGCACAACACAGCAAACCTGAATAAAACAAATTCATGCAGATCAACTAAAGCCACATAAAACAAATGAGTCTAACCTCACTCTTCTTACAATATGACTTCATTCATAAGGAAACATAAAACTGTATTTTCTTCATTCTTGCTTTCTCATTTCTATTGCTTTCTTCTTCCTGCCTGAATAATGCCCCTGTCCTAATTCTTCATATCAGAGCTCAGTATTGATCCATCAATACCAGTGAGTCAGCATCCTTTCCCACAAGATTCAGTACTTGGGATTTTTCAGGGAAACACTGCCAGCTTGTTATGTCTCAATGGGAATTTTTTGGAAAACACCTTACATTTGGAACATAAAAAACAACCGTTGAGCGTTAGGTAGATAAGGGCCAAGGACCCATTATCTTCCCAAAGGATACCTCACCAAAAAGGTAGTAAACTGCCAGGGAGGTAGGGAAATTACTTCAAGCCTTCCTCCAGTGTTGGCAAGTAGTTCCCTTCAGGCATCTCAGGATTGAACATTAACTCTAGAGAGTGAAAAATATCTCCAGGGCTGAATTTGAAACTCAGCATTGTCCTACAGAAAAAGAACAGAAATGGCTATTAAAGAACAGTAGTTTTTTTATTCTTATTATTGTAATTGTATTGATTTCATGTGCAAGCAGCCAGCTCAGGAAGTATACATTTATTTCTACAGTTAAACTTTCTGTGGGAATGGTATCTCTGGGGCATGACAGCAACCCAGGAAGCTGCTGATTCAATACTTACTGTACTGAATGGGCGTGCAGGTATTTTAGCCTTAAGCAAGGCTAACCAGGCAACAGGACTGATACTTTTTTTGTATGTGTCAGATTTATTGTTGCTCCAGCAAAACTGAAGCATGCGTCTTACAATACCTGCACTGTGGGAGCAATGATTGTTCTTCACAGGGTTGTATTTTCCTAGCATAAGGGTTTTCCTAGTCATTACCCTACATATAATCCTTGTTTTTTGTTTGTCAGAGTCCTTTTATTCTGTATTCTGTGGATGTTTGAGTTTGTCCTATACCCTTCAGGATTACACTGTGGGATGTTGCAATAACCACCCTCTTATCATCATGTGAAAGGGAGCAGGGGCATTTCTGTGGCAATAGGTGCAATTTCTGCACTTCCAAAACAGCTTGTAAATATAGCATAGCACAGAGCAATAGCACAGTGCTCTGCCATCCTGGTCACCACTGATGAAGCCTTGGCAGTAACAAAATATTTTGTGTAGGGTTGGTTATTTAGAGTGCAGTAGCTCTGTGCTTAACTGCTGCTCCTCACAGCCTCAGTATGTACCTTGCAGGTTTTCTGCATGGTGGCAGCATGAAGATGACAGCATGGCTGAATAGGAGAGGGGTAAAATGCAATGTAAGAACAGAGCCATTCTCTCTGCCAGAGCAGGGGAAGGAATTGCATCAACAGAATCTGAGCAGCATGAAAGCAGAAAGAGCTGTAATAGGGCTATTGTCTGATTAGAATGGTTTTAAGGGAGCGAGGAAGATGGGACATGAACAGTCAGACCTGTGGGTTTCAGCCAATAGTGTTCTTTTTGAAATTCATTTCTTTGTACATGTAGAAATACTCTACAGTTAGTTCAACTAAAGAGAACACTAAATTAACAATAGTTAACTCAGAGTTTTAATTCATAGAGTGTACAAAGGGGTTTTGATACTTTCCTGGTTGTGGTTCCTGACCATCAGTTTTTGTCTGAGCAGGTACATGTTTTCTATGCCTCTTTAATGAAAAAGCAGTTCCTACCTGCCCATTTTTCTATGACTTTTTAATGTGCACTCAGCCACTGGTGCAGCCCCATTTCAGGATGGAAGCTGCAGGCTGGTGTGTCCCACCCTGTCTTCAGGCTGTCAGGGCCCCTTCCCAGCAGTGGAGGGTAGGATTTCCTGAGGCTGGGGAGGAAAAAGTTTGCTCCTGTCGCCACCTCCCTTCTGTATGTGCTGTTGGACAAGGAAAGGTGGACACCAGCAGCTCCAGGTGTGGCAGGAAAGTGAAGCAATTATCTGCACCCGAAGGAATCACTTGGCTGGATTGCAGCACAAGGGAAAGCCGGGCTGTAAGGCCAAGTTTCATTAAGATAGTGATGGAGTGGGAAGGGAGGGAAACAATTTCAGCACACAGACGTTTGCAGAAACTTCCTTGGTGGGACTGAACTCCCTTGTGCTGGGTTTAAATTGTCCAAGTCCACGGAGGGTACAAAGAGAGACTGGGAGCATCAGTGGGTCACCACTTCTACAGCTAGGCATTGAACTGCTTTGATGCTGGCATTGTTTGCCTGTGAGCATCCTCTGTCAACACAAAACACCCAAATACTGTGATGGGGTGTTTATCAATAACTGCCAAAGAAATCTCTTCTTTTTGAGTACTTGTTTTTTGTGATTCTTTCAAAAGAGGAAGTCTGGTTTTGAGGCACCAAGTGCAAAATTTTTCTGCATCGTTCCTCTGTCTTCTTGCGGTTTCAGCATGTCAGTCTCCTCAGACTTTCAAAAACACTTCTCAACAACAGTAACTACCCCTTCCTTGTATCCCTGTGTTGGGTCCCAACCCACGCGGTGTCAAACCAAGCTGCTTCTCTCCAGCTCCAAGAGACCGGAATAGCCCAGTTTCCCAACGGCTCCACCAGCCTGCCAGCTCCTCTCAGTTTGTTTTGTTGCAATTCAAAAAACACACCCTACTTTAAGCATTGACACATCTCCCAAGTGTGGACACCCTTCCCAAAAATGTGAGCGTATGTTAGTCTTCCCTAACTGCAGCCAGGAGAAAGAGGCTCCTGCAAAACTGTTGGTGTTTACGCACCTCGGTCTTTGATGTCTCAGTCTCTCCCCTTCAAAGAATGCTAAGATCTGATCAATCTCTTACCAACACTGAATTTCCATAGTATTAAATGGGATTATTCATCCTTTAATCCTATTTGTTGTTTCTCTTATCTAAAGTGCCATAGGCAGAGCTATAGCACAACACAAATACCAGACCACTTCTCCTGTCAATATACAGAAATTTTGTTTTCTTTACTGAAAAAGTTCTGCATATACAGAATGATATCCATCCTACTTGCCAGAAAATGTATTTATTTATTTATTTATTTATTTATTTAAAAAATAATTAAGACTTTCCTTCTCAGCTAAAGAAATAAAGGAGAAAAATATTCTCCAGAAAGTTCTGTCATCACCATTATTGAACCACACCCTGTCTTCTTCATATAAGAAATATTGCCAAAACCACAGTCTTTCATCATGTGGTTCCTTTTAAATAACCTCCTAGGTACTAAAGGTCAGGATGATTTTAAAAAAATAGCCTGGTTGTATGAAAGAACTTTTTTTAAATGCAAAAAGACAAACAGATGAATCCTACGCAAACTTGCCATAAATACAAGGGATGAAGATGATGATGAGTGGAATAAACTACGTTCACATTGTGTTCATCTGCTTTACTTTGTCTCAAGTTTTGTTCTGTTCAAAAGTCTAATATAAACATAGAATTATTCAATTATTTGCAATTCTGTGACCATTCTTAAAGTCTTTTCCCATAAATTTGTCCTTGAACTCCACTGGAAATAGTCACACAATGACCATAGCTTTAGCTTTGTATATATTTCTTTCTCTCCTCACTACTGAGCTTATTGCCAATATTGCTTCTTCATCTAAGTAAGGTAAAGGAAGAAATATGCAGAACTCTTTTTTTTTTCAGTTATTTTTGTCCAATTTTGATTTCTCCATGTTATTTCAACAAAGAAATATTTTGAAGGGTGGGCCTTTCCCATATTTGACATTTGTCCAAAATTGAATAGTTTCTGATAGTCTGCAGAAATTACTGGTACTTTTTTCTATAAATATTTACTTATTTCTGAGCCATGGTTTTGAAATTACTTTAAGGCTGAAAATTTGGCACTTTGAAGGTGATTCACGAGCAAAGCAGACACCTCTGCTTTGGATATGGCAATGTTGACCCACATCAGGATGGACAGGGTGGGTGTCTGAGGGTGATGAAGAGCTTGGTTGAGCTGCAGTCCCCACCACAGGCTGTGTAAGCCCCAGGATAAGTTGTGTTCCTGCTGTAAAGTGTGTGTGAGCACAAGTGTGTGTGTGTGTGGTGTTTGGTTTCAGTTTTGTATGCATTCCTAACCATTGCTTTGAAATGTCATTATTCAGTTGTCTACACTTTTTAAAAGCTATCTAATACCTGGCTTTGTTTTTAAAACATTCAGTCTATAGCAGACTGTACTATTGATTTTTACTCTCAGAGCATTCCTGGGCCACATTCAGGGACTAGGTCAGGGTCTATTGTGCTTGGTGATGTGCACAGCATAAAAAACCATTATTACAAAGCTTAGTGTCTAGTTTCTTCATTAATTTCCTCCATACTCCAAAGCATTTTCTGGGACTCAAGAGACTGCCTTGATGGAGGACAAGTGCATACAAAAAAAAACATTTAAAAAGCAGGATTGTAAAAGATTTTGGAATCATAAGGTTGTGCTTTAAACCCATGGTATTTTTTAGCTCAGGGTTGTTTCCACGCTTTGAGAGCGGAGCTGGACAGATGACTTTAAAGCCCATCTCACTGTCTCCCTCAAATATTCTCAAAACTGCTTTTCCTTTCTCTTGCTGAAGGGGAAGCTGACAGGACAGACAATCCCTACCCCTTGCTGGGGCAGCAGAGGCAGCACACTCCTCTTGCTTCTCTGTTCATCTCCTCCTTTCTACCCCAAGGCAAGGCTGGGCTCACCTCTGGCCAGAGAGTGGAAAAACATTTGCTTCGCAAGTCTGGTCAGCAGCCAGGCTTGGAGGAGAGCAGGCACTCTTGCCCTGGTAGGTCAGGGCACCCTGAGCACAAAATCCCTCTTCAAGCCCAATGACCAGCTCTGGTTGGTTGTCCCCAGCCCTCACACCTCACATTTTCATCCCCACAGCAACATTTCCTCCAAGCTGTGGACACAGGGACCCCTCTCCTACCTGCTGTCCATTGCACAGCTCCTTCCTTCTACAGGCTTCCTTATAAAACAAGCTACCACCCCCAAACTCACATTTTTTTCCAAGCATTCCTCCCACTTTCTGTTTGCCTCACCCTCTCCCTCATTATCCTGGGTCTTGCTTTTGTTTGTCTTGGCTATTTTGGGCTGGAGGCTCTTTGGGGAAGGGAATACAGTTTAAATGTTGGCTGCTCAGAATGTGTTCAAGTCATTCCAGCTGAGTGAAGCTGAATTGATAAATGAGGCACAAACTGGCTGAGAAGTGTCTACCTGAGCATGGGCAATGATTAACTGAATCAGCTTTAAGAGGTAAAATTCATTAAGCACATGTAACTTTAAGTTTAGGGGGAAAAATCCTGTTTTGAAAGGCACAGGTAAGAGTTCAGTGTTAAATTTTTCCAGAAAATCCAGTCCAGGCCATACTCTACTGTAGAGAAGCATAGCATGTTCACATGGTAGTTAGAGCATAAACTGTAGGCTCTGGCTCCAAGCCTATTCTTCACTATTGTCATTCCTGAAGGACGACAAACACTCTATCGTTTACAATGAGAGTTACATGTAACTACTTGAAAAATGGAAGTATAAATGCATCAATTAAACCCCATGTACTAAGAAGAAACTGTGCTTTTCTCTAGAGTGCTCTATCTCTGTGATAAATTTTTAAATTATAGTACTACTTAATACTTTAACTATACTATCTATTACAAAATTGTTGTATATGTAGAAAGGATTAAGGTGATATTGTTTACAAGATGTGATCTTCATTTTCTTTCCAGTAAGGTCATTATTCTCACTTTAACACCTAAAACACCCCAAACCTCCACACCTGTCAGAGCTGTGAAAACATCTGGTATCTATTTTGCAGATTTGAGACTCTGTTGTTACAGTCTTTTAATTACATGTAAAACCACTTTCTGTTGCAGAAGTATGTAAATTATCCCAAATGAATCGACACAAAACTAGGAAACTTTTTTGTGCTGAGCACCATTTCTCAGCTACACCAATAAATGTGATGCTAATAGCATGTGAAACTTAAAAGGGAGTTTATTCCTTTTGATAAAAAGTGATGTGAGAATTCAGTGAAAAATGAATCCCAAGTATTTTAAATCAGTATGTCCCATTTGTATTCACTATATGGAGAGCAATTCTGATGAGAACTTATTGTATCAATCAGAAATTTCTTCCTCATTCTTCGCTTAAGATCCTCTCATCTGTAATAGAAGAATATTTGTCATACAAGGCTAAATGCTTATAGACTTCCTTTCCTTACACAATGGAAAAGAATATGCTGAATAGTCAAGCTCTGTTCACAAGGTTTAAAGGAAAAACCCCAAGAGTAGAGCCTCTTTCTGAAGCCACCAAAGCCTTTGATTTGCATTGTGAGTGACTACTGGTCCTTAAAATTGTGAGCTTTTGATAATGACACTCATCCACTCTCTGTTCTGTTTTTATGGGGTTCAGGGCTTTACAGGTACCTCATTCTGTAGCTGAGGGAAATGGTAAATGACTATTTTTCTATGTGACCTCTCTGTGCTCCCTTCCTTTAAACACAGTGGCAATATGTGAGGCTTTCCAAGCCTGTCAGGCCCATGCATCATCTTTCCTCCACGAAATTACAAGCTGTGGTCAGGGCAAAGGTTGTGAGCTCTCCAAGAATGTCACTGGGCCAAGAGTGGTGCTGGGTCTATCGAGTTGTAATCAGTCTTATCACAACCACCTGGGCCAGACTGGACTTTTTTAGCTTCTTCTACACCTTAGCAGTGACCATGAAAATCCAGTACTGGTCAATATTTACTTGGTTCACATATTAATTCCTAAACCAGACAGGGAGTAGCAAGAGACCCAAGCCCAAGATAAAGTGCAAAATCCACATAGTCACTCTTTGTAATTATTTCCTACTTTAGAGTCAAGAGGAAAACACCAGTCAAAAAGTAAACTGAAAAATTTAATTGCTTTATAAAATAAGATTATGAAATTCTATATAAAAATCCAGCTTCTTAAATATGGTACATTCACTTCCTCACAGAATATTTAAATATTCAGGTCACTTGAGCTATATTTTCACTGTATTTGAGTTAAAATCATTGGATAAATTAAAACATCCTTACCAAAAGATACCACAACTTATACAAATAATACTAAGCAATAATACATTTTTTTAAATAAACTGTAAAGAAATTAATAACTCTTAGGGCATGCTAAAAAATTTTGCCAGAAAAATATATGGAACCATTTTTGTTTAACTAGAAAATATACAGTGTGCTTTCCATTTCTCTTCCTAAAATTCAGTCTCATACAATTTCCATTTAACTTAATAAATATGTACAACAAAAATGTTTATTCCTTGAGGAATATAAATAGCAAATACTGGAGTAGAGCCTGGTCTAGCATTCCTTTCTCATTAGTGACTATAGTGGGACTTCTCAGCTGTGAATGTGCAAAAATGCAGAATCAGGCTCTTAGTGTTATCATCGGGTTAATAGCTTTTATAAAAGTGATTTTTATTAAAGAAACAAACAAACAAACAAAAAGAACAAAAAATGAACCAAAAAAACCCAAAAAACAAAACAAAACAAAAAAACCCCAAAAAACCCCCAAACCAAACCAAAACAAAAAACCAAACAACCAAAAAACCAAGGAAAAACACAAAAACCAACCAACAACAACAAAAAAAACCCCCTTCAGAACCATTGTAGGTAACTTAGAACTATTCCAGTCAGGCATTTCTATAAATAGTAATTCAAAATGTGGTGAAATAATGTTCCAGTTTAATTACTGCTGGCAGTAATTAGGGAAAAATAATCAGTGAAGAATGAAATATATCTTGGGTTAGACACATCTTACTTTCACAGATTTAAGCTGGTTCCCTACCATTTCTAAAAAGAGTTTCTGGTATAATCTATACATTGTAAATCTGTGAAGAAACCTAATCACCTTCTTCAGGCTTTGGATGGTTCGTTTTGGAAAGTGGTACATTTTCAAGTGCTTCAGTCCATACATTAAACCTTTAATGGTATCTTGGTCACCATTCTTTATTCTCCACAGATTGAGAAGCTTCAGAACTTGCTCTGTGGGCTGACACAGTTTCATTGTGCGCTCAACATCTTCTTTTCCCACTTTCTTGCCTGGTAAGCTTGCCATCAGCACGTTGAGATGCTCAAAGGTGAGGTTCAGGTGGCCAACATGCTTTAAGACACTGTTTTCGCAAAGTTCGATATCTATAGAAAGCAAAAAGAGAAGAGAGGTAAGTACAGCACATTATAACTTTACTATAACCTGCAAAAAAGCTTCAAGAATTCCAAGGTGAATTTGCTTTCCAAATTTCTTTTCTTGAAATAATTCTCTCATCTTTACTTTTTTGAGCCTATCTATCCTGTAAAATGTTGTGTGTATGTGATAGGACTCCTTGTATTTGACTCCAGTGAATGAAAATTTAGCTCATTCTCTTCAGAAATGCCTAGGCAAGCTTTGTTAAAATAGTAATTTTGAATTTTGAAGTACTCTAGACACTTCACAGACTGCATAAGCATACATGCCAAATAGCAGAGGGGTAAAAAAAATACTTCTGCAGCATTTTTCAAATATATTCTGAGTGGACAAAATGTCATTTGAACATGGTGGTTATTGATGGTGGCTTACATGAAAAGAGTTGGCCTGACTCTTGTAAAAAACCTTGATATTAATGCTGCAGCACTATTTCATCTTTGAAACGTGTCTTGGTAGATTCAGCACAAACAAGACAATGAATCAGCATGACAAAGAGGTACCAGAAGGGACAAAGAAGGGAAAGCCTGTCTGTGTATACCTCACTCCCATGTGCTCCCACCTTGTGGATAAATGTCCCAGTCCAAAATATCAACCTCCACTTTATAGAAGACAAATTGCTCTCTCAGCTGCAGGGAACCAGCTCCCTCTAACCTCAATTGCTCAGATATTACAGTGGGAAACACTTTCCTCACTTGATCAAATTCTTTGTATGTTATGCAGTCTCAAAAGGGAACCTTGGTCATGGCACAACAAATGCTCCAAGGTGGGCTACAAGTCTGGGAAGAATTCAGTCCTTGACTGGTAGGGAGAAATGGAATTCTCTTCCTGCTTCCCCTCGGCTTCTGTATGCTTGCTGCATTGATGTATCTCAGTGAAGCCCTGCAGGCCCTTCTCCAAGCACAACACATCCCCAGGGGGTATTTTGATCCAAGCAATTTTTAAAATGCCATTCAGAGGGTTGTTTATAATGCACATGCTATCATAATAAGATACCTTGGATAATCTTCTTGACCATATCCTGTTCTTTGTTTTGCTGCTTCCATAGTTTCAAAAGCTGGAAGGTCTGCTCTTGAGGGCTGTGCCTTTGTTTAATCCTTTTGATATTTTCTGTGCTAACCTTTGTCCCAGGCAAGCTGTCTGCTAGTACGTTCAGCCAGTTAGGTGTGAGATGAGTAGGAACAGCAAACCTGAACATAGCCTCCTCACACAGGCTTACATCTGCAATGAGAAAGAGAAGATGTCAATTGTTCTGATCTCCTACCTTGCCTGTCTCAGAAACAACAACAAAAAAAGAAGCAGCAAGAATGATAAAAAATGTGTTTAAAAACAGACTAAGAAGTTGTCTTTATAGTGCTGTTTCTCTTCCGGTTTGAGTTCTTTTTGGTCTAAGCTACAATAATTAAAATTCTACTATGGCCATCACCACAGTAGGCAAAGAGATAACAAGGTAGGTATTTTTATCCCAGATTTTGGTAAATTAATTTTAACCATAACTAAAGGTATGTTTTCAGAGCAGTCTTCCTTAATATGATACACACCTATTCCACATTTCTGAGGTGTTGTATCTGTATTTTCCTGACAGATGTTGTCACGAACCTCATTTCCTTTCAAAGCTATTTTGAAACCCAGGGCACTACAATTTGTGTGCTTAAGGCAGGCTGCTTTGGAGGAGGTTTCATTTGAGAAAAATCCCTCTGGACATCTCTCACATACAGTGTCACTCTCAGGGGTACCTGTGGAAACAGGAAAACAATGCATCCAATTACATATAACCGCAACTGTGGAAAAAAAAATTTAAAAGAATACAGAAAGCAAGGAAAACATCCCTCTCTAAACTGTCATGCTTCTGCTTTTTGTGTTTGTGATCAATTAAGGAATGACTTAGAAAAAAAGGGGGCAGAAGATGCCTTAAGAGAAGGATGTTCCTGCTGGTGTAATACAGTAAATAGTACTCTTCAATTTGCTTGTTGCCAAGTTTAAAATCAGTTATAAATTATTGATTAAATCAGTAATTTAGTGAAGTAATATCTCTAAAACCTCAATTACTTAGTCTATTCAGACATTACACTATGTCTGATCTTCATCCTTCAACTGTACAGATATTGTGTAAAGAAATTAAGTGGCAAAAAATGTGTTCTGAATTTCACTCTGCAATAACTGTCCAGAACCTTACTTGAATGGGTTACTTCAGTTCTAGATAAAAAACCAACCCAACTAAATATCAACTAAAGACAACAATTTTGAACTTCTTTTTGGGTCTTGAATAAAGTATTATTAAAAGAAAAGGAAGCAGTGTCCAATATAATAAAAATATATAATATATAATATTAGATATAATATTATATCGTATTATCTATATTATATAATATATATTATATCATATATAGACATACATGCTTTGCTTGGTGATTTATAATGCATAGTTTTACTTCAGAACCAAATATGATACAACAACAGAATGACAACATATGGTTCTAGCACATTTACAAAGAGGAAGAAAACTAATTCATGAAATCTGAAACTCTGCAGTCTAACCACCAGTGGCAGGAAAGTAACAACACCAATAACTGCTGTATATTCACTCCTAATTCATCCTTATTCATCCAACATTTAACAAGTACCTGAAGTCTGGTATATAATACTGCATTACTGAACACGAATTTAGGCACATGCTTAAGATTTATTTGAAATAATTGGAAACTATATTTGAATAATAAAATACCCCCATCTAGTGTGTTTTTAAGTATTTACATGTGGACGTTTATTTTAATGTTAGCTTTTTAGTAATCTTTTATTTATCCTGGGAAATCCTTAGAGAAAGAGAGTATGCATCTCAAGTTTTCAGTCAGCTGTGAAATCAAGAATAGTGCTTGCATACAACCTGACCTAGCACTTCATCAGACACTGAGTGAAAAGGAAGGAGTTTATAGTTGCCAGAGACCCTGTATGTGTCAACCCCCTCTCAAATCCCGTGCTTTCTGCAGCCACAGCATTGCCCTTGAGCAATGGGCACTGCCTGCAGCCCTGGGCTGGACAAAGCTTCAGCCAGCACCTGCACAGCGCAGGCAGCAGTCAGCTGTCCTGAAAGAGCTGAATTTTCGCAACTCTCCCTGCTACAGACAGGCTGCTGTTGTGTTCTGGCAGCAAGGAAGTGGAAGAAAGGACTGTTCCTGCAAATGGTGCATCGTTCTGCTCAGAGCTTGCTGCATAATCTTTGCAGCACAAGGGAGGAATAAACCGGATAATCCGTCCGTGTTCTCAGGACTGAGCACAAAGTCACCCTCCAGCTCTGCCAGCTTCTTCACTGTTTATTTCACAGCTCTTGTTCAGGGCACAAATTGCCGCTGTCTGCCCTTCTGCCACTCCCTCCAACTCTCCTGGAATCCCCCATTCTTCCCAGGGAAACGCCAGCAGCCACCGGGGAGACAGAGCTGCCTCGCAGCAGTGCTGCCTCCCCAGAACAGTGCTGCTATAAACCCTGTCTCGTACGGGGCTGGCCGTGCCAGGAAGGAACAAAGCCTTAATCTGCACTCACAAAAAGGGACTACAAAAGCAAGGTGATATCCCAGTGTAATCATGAGCAACAGGCACCAGGGAAATGGATTTTTAATACTTTAAGCCTTAAATGAGGCACTGGACCACACTGTCTCCCTGTGTAGGAGTGGAATCATATTTTTCTACTCTTAAGTTTTATTTCACCTGAATTTGCATCATTCCAAAGTTCAAGGCTATCATATGGCAAAAAGGAGTAACACAGTGCAGTACACGCTCATTAAATTCTTAGTTTTTGCCTCACCTTAAAAACTTACTTACACAGGGGGATGCAATTATTTTTACAATGTTTTCATTTCTTTTTTGAGGTCTGCTTGGGTTTAGCTGGTTCAATCTAATAGTCTTTTGGAATCCAACTTCATAAGATATTACAAAATTCAGCATTTTATATTCTTTAAAAATTTGCTTCACTCTGAACTGAAGGATTGAAATTCATCTGCTATGTTTCATTGTGCTCGCAGGGATGCAGCAGGCTGGTTGCTCAGACAATTTATACTTTGTTCACCTCCCAAACAGTCTTTCTGAGGACTTTGTTTCTGGCTCCTTTTGACTTGCTGCCGAGATACAGTGGAACCTCATTAACCCAAGCCCCTGGATATAATAGTTTAGGTTAATGAAGGTTTACAATATGGAAATGTCATAGCTACCAGTGGAAATGCTTAATAGTGGAATGACATCAGGGTAATGCTTCATCAACCAATTACTCAAAGACTAGTGAGTAGCTACAGCAGTGACATTTCTCCTTACATCAAAGTTGCTCTCCAGTGAGAGGTTCATAACCCAGAAAAGGACTCCCAGTCTGTCATTCAGCTCAGCTCTAAAATGTACAGGCCAGCCCTCGTGTTTCTCACTGCAGGTGTGTCATTTCTAGGGAAATCATTTTGTAGTCTGGAGACTGGTTGCCTGCAGGTGTCTGAGACACTTTGATTTTCTGCATTTCCTTTCTCAGTGCTCTTCTCGAGGCAGTTATCAAGCTCTGGTACAATGACAGTTTACAATTCTTTCAGGCTGTGTTAAATACTGGAGCTAAACTGGGCCATGGCATTTGCCAAGCAATAAATGATGTATTTTGTTTTGAGGGAAGAACAAATCATTGGTTTAACAATCTATGTTGTCTTAAATGAAGAATACACTCCACTGAAAAGTGCTGCTTTGCTCTATATCCCCACCAGACATTCACTACTATGCCAGCCTGCTTGACAAAGAAATGAAATACTTGATAATGGTAACAGTTTCCCTAAGAATTCCACTTAGGATGCTGATAATTAATTATTACCACATATTGCAGTGACGCTAGAACTATATTAATGTTGTTATAATTATATACTTGGTGTCAAACATGTAGTGCTCCTGGTGTTTGTCAAGATACACAGTTGCTTGAAACAACAGATTTCAAAATGAAAAACATTATTATTTATCACACACAGAAATACTACATTCCAGATAATGTTCCTTTAAAAGAGGCAATCCATCATGTTTCTCATTAGAGTGCAATTTGCTACATTTGCTACTGCCATTAAGTTGTATATTACAGCAGGAGCAGGGTATTCCGCTGAGAAACCTTTTTTTGGCTACAGTCCAAATGATGCAGACTAGAACAGGTTCAATTTGCTTTACAGTTTATTGACCTGCAATTTCATCTGGACAAGCCTCTTTCCTAATCTCGGAACTGCCACGAGTGGTGGACGTGCGGCAGAGCTCTGACTAAGTCTGTGCGTATGGAGGAGCGGGACCCACCTGCCTGCGCAACACCGAACCCGGGCGGACACTCCGTGTGCCTCAGGCAGAACTCGAGCTCCAGGTACCTGCCCGGGACGCACTCGCAGACGCGGTTCTGCGTGCTGGAGCACTCCTGCCTGACGAACTGCAGCTCCTTGCACACGGTGCTGCAGTACTGGCACTCCTCGTTGCTGTTCCACTCGTCGGCGTAGTACTGAGCCGGGCACGGGGCGCACTGCGTCGGGCTGCTGGCGCTGCAGTGCTGCTTCACGTAGCTCCCGGGAGGACACTGCTCACACAGCAGCTGGCGAGATGTCCCTGGGTCGTAATGGAGATACTTGGGGGGAGAGTCATCCTGGATGGTCCACTTGACAGAAATGTCCAAGAACTAGCAAAAGGAAAATAAAACATCACTTCCTTTTAGTTCTGGGGAGCACTATGAACACAAAGAAACCTGCATTTTAATGAGTTTATGAGACTATTCATGTCACTATCTTCAAACAAATATTTGCATTAGAAATTTCCAAGATACTGGCCAGCTTCCAGACTCTCCCATGTCTGTCTTAGAATGGGAAGGTTTTAGGATCTTATCTAGCAAGTCTTCTTGACCTTAGAGATTCCTTTCAGAGATGTAGAACCTATTCTTCGATTTACACTCTTTTAATATCACTAGGCAATGACCTTTTACTGCCTGACACTAGAGACTTTGTCCAATGCACAGCCAAGGTGGGGATTATGCACCATTGTGTTAAGTATTGAGTACTTCAGATGCAAAAGAAATTGTGCCTGAGCATATGAATCTGATCAGCGTACTGCACCATCACCACAGATACCTTTAAAGGTGATTCCTTACACTATTTCTCTTACACTATTTTTTTACCAGAAATTAATGGCTAGAACTATAGAGGTTACTTTTTATGCCTTCCATTTAATTTTGCACTGATATGCAGAAGCTCTTGGGATGTAATGTGGCAGTTACATCAAAGGTGAAGACACAGCTTGAGACAGAGGTACAGAATGACACAGGTTATGAAAGGCATATTAAGGACTTAATTGCATGAGCTGGAAGAGAACAGGCCAATGCTTTCATTTCTTACCTAAAACCACAGGCTCACAGCTGTTGTCAGAAGCTGGTTCAGTACCAGCACATGCCGTGACAGCCACACTCTTCCTGTTTCCTACAACAGTCTGCTTTGCTGGTGTGATTGGGGACCTAGGATCTGAGACACCCTCCATATCACTTCGTTTTGATCTTATAATTGAAAATTTGGTTCGGTGATTCCACCAATCTACCACCAAAATATCTCTTGAGAACCATCCCGATCCCCACAGGGTCTGCCAACAGCCCACTCTCCTCAGTGATAACCCAGCTCTGTCCCAGCACTGCATGCAAAGCTGCATGTGCCACTTCTCTTCCAAAACTTGTACATTTTATAAAGATGAAGTAAACTGGCTCTGACTTAAGATATTTTGCTGTGCATCCAATCAAATTATAGATCTAACTGACTTGTCTTTGTTGCTATTTTAATCCCCGTCAGCTAATACAGAGTTGCCAATTCAATTTCAAAAATGTATTTCCTCTTTTCCAACTGTCCCCAAAGTATAAGTGGAGTTAACCAGTGGAATTAACACTTTTCTTTTTTTTTTAACTCTGTATTTTTTTGGGATGCTTCATTTAAGGCTCTCACTTCTGCCACATCATGGCATTTCTAAAGCCATAGTCTTATTAAGTTTGGAAAGGACAAACTTCATCTGCTTTAACACAAGTCACAGGAAACACCAAGTGATATTAGGTACCTAACTTAGGAACTCTTATTGCTTAAGCAAATACTTTTAGATGTGTTCTCCAGTTACATGTCTATGAATCAACTTTTCATACAGCTATACTGAGGCTGAGGAACGAAATGCAGGTAGCATGGATATTCCCTGCAGCCTCTTGCAGCTACCCTTGACTAAGTCTGATAACTTATCCGATCTGTGATTTCTAGAGGGGGAGATCCCACTTTTCTTGTGGTCTCAATGCACAATACCTTTCATTGTGAGAAATTCCTTATTAGTATTTGAAGTCTGAGGAACAACCCTATTTTCCTTAAATGACTGGATCTGTTTCATATGATCTATTTAGGAAAGAGGGTGCAGCACATTTTTTAATAGTGAGTAGCTTTACATTGAGGAAAAATGCCCCCACCCTTGGTAAATCTACAGCTATGACTCTAGTAATAAGGAAGTCCTGGAAATCTCATTAATTGTTGATGTGAACAGTAAAGTATTTTTCTGTGCTTTTAATTCATTTTTCTATTTCTATTCATTTTTTCATTCTTCTATGCTTTTAATTCATGCATTAATTCTATGCTTTTAGTAGACAATACTGCATCTTAGAGTCCAAGACTTGCATGGACACAAGCATTTCCTCCACAGAATGTATCTGAGTACAACATGTGGCACAGCCACTACAAAGACCAGCATCAATCCACACTTGACACAGGGCTCTGTGGAAACTCAAGGCAATTTCCAGAGGTGAAAATCTGACACTGTGAAAATTATTAGGGACAGCAACCAGTTATATGGGCAGCACATCTTGGTGCAGAAGCACCTGTATTCCTGCTCTGCAGTGCACAGCTCCCCACAAAACCAAAGCTGTCACTGCAGTAGAATCTGCTCCTCTGGGTTGTGCCTGTGCCCTTGGTGACACATTTTCACGTGATGAACAGGGAGGTGAATCATTTAATAACTGCTAACTCTACCCTGCAATATGCAGGAGCAAGAATAACAAGATTTTATCTATTTTTCTTACTCAAATATTTACATTGGAAACCATGTATGAGGCAAGTAAAGAGTTTTGCTGCAGGGGATGTTTCAGCATTAAAATTAATTAGAATTCAATAATCAGGGTATGAAAGCATAGGGGTGTGTAGGGAAAAATGGAGGCACTTGATTTGTGAAGAAGCTACAGCTGTGCAAAACAAGCCAATAAAAATTGAAAACATTTCAACACCATTTGAGAGGAATTGATTAAAAAAATTGAGCAAAACAATAGTTAATATGGGTGTGAGACATGCATAGTCTTGTCTTTGGGAAAACCAATAACTATGAGCTAATAAGGGCAACCAGAATATTATTAATCTAAATGATCATAACCAAACCCCATAATAATAGGATTAATAAATCAGCATCACTAAAAAGAACAGTCTTCCCATTTGATTTTTTTCTTTGTGCTTTTAAAAGAAAAGCACATCACACTTGTTTTCCCTTTTTTCCCAGAAAAAGCACACAATTATATAGCTGCAGTAATCCATTCATCAGTGGCTGAGCCAATGCAGGATCCAACTATTTTATTGAGTAAAATATTTCAACAAAAAATTCTTCAGTCAAACTAAAGATATAAATGCAATGAATATCTCAGGATTTTACCAGAGCATTTTATACATAATTTTCAACATAGAGCAAGATTACCATTGCTACTACTGTTTGACTTCTATGAGCCTATTAGCACAGCGAGGTGTGCAGCTCACTGCCATAGGACATTGCAAACAGTCCAGTTCAAGATGTTACTTGACATAGCAACAAATGAAAATTATAAAGGACTATTAAACATAACCAAAAACTGCATTCCCGAAAATAGTGATATTTTTCTGTCCTTTTCTTCCATCTCTTCTATGCATCAGATATCAACCACTGCCATAGACAGCATATGAGTTTTTTAGGGCATTTTTTTCTGGAGTTCTTTTTTGGGACCCAATACAGCCATTAGTATGTTGCTAAGTACATTTCTAGACCTCAGTCTCCAATAACACACTTCATAAGACTACTTGATAATACTTAAGAAAAAAGATCTGCAAAACTCTCTTCTATGCAGGCTGAAAACACATAGCACACCTGAGTATTCTGAATATTGATATGCAACCTGCAAATCAGAAATTCTCTTTAAACCTACATGAAGTGCCAAAGTAAAGGCAATCTATTTTTCAGATGTTTTGCAAAAACTCGGTAGTAATGGTGGAAGATAACGAAATATAATTTTCACTAGTTTCACTGCAGCAACTTGGTACAAACAGAATGAAGACTCTTTTTGTCCCCCAGTTCACAGAATAAGCTGGAGGGGAACATCACTAAATTGGCCTTTCTCCTGGCTTAACACACACTGAGTTTGTGCTTACATTAGGAATTTGCATCACCTGTTGCAGCAGATTTGCAGAGCAAAACAGATGGTGCTGAGCACCTGACATCCACATTATGAATTATTCTGAGGGGGTATTTTGGACTAACTTCAATCTGCTCTCATGGACAAGCATGTATTAGTGGTTACAGTGCATCTGGTGTGTCTCTAGGGTCCATCTCTAGATTTACTTTCATCAGTCCAGTTTACTTTGGTAAATCCACTTTGTGCATTCCAGGGCTGCTCTGATATGGAAACTAAAATACACTAAATAAGGATGATCAGGAGAGGCTCTTCAAAAGCATGTTCCTCTGACAAATTAAAATGGTATTTAAATGCATTTTATGTAATTTCTGACATTTCCTCTCCTAAACTATGCTATGACCAACTTGATAGCAGTTTCTTAGCTACACAAAAGCTCTGATTGATCTGAATGTCCATATTTAAAGGTCATCTACATACTAAGCACCTGAATCTCTTCTGTAAGAAACAGCACTATTTGAGCACAGGAAAGTGCCATGATCAGAACTTACTAGCTCTGAATGGTGGTCTCCCCAAAGGCTTCATAGAAAGCAAGATTTCTTCCATAACCATGCTGGCACTGGCCTGTTTTGCTCTTGTTGGAAAAGGTGTTATGTGCTAATTTTAAAGAAAGAAGAAACTACAAGTCTGGCTTCAGCCTACTGGAATCAGAAGTAGGTGCAATGAGTATGTTCATCCTAGAACCCTTAAGAAACCAAAGCTGGCATCCATCAGTGCTCCACATGGCCAAATTAGTGGATTTATCATTCAGAAGATTACTGTGTAAAGTTCTGTTTATCCTTGTTTAGGAAAGGTTAATTCACTAGGAAGCAGTACAGAGAAAGTTTAGAAGGAAATGGAGAGCTTCTTTCTACTCAGAGAGAATCTGGACTTGTTCAATAGCTTGGCAAGTCACAAGAGAAGTTATAGATTCAGTACAGATAGAGAAATCAGAGAGAAGAACTTTCTCCATTAAAGGATAACTCTGGCAAATGAAAAGGGGATTCTCTTGTCAGAGAAAGATTGGGAACAGCCTTTGCTGAGAAGCAGGTGTAAGAAACCCATGTGTCTTAAATATAGCTCTCAATGCTTTTCTGAAAGCAAATACGACATTTGGTTTCCTGGAAGAGATGGCAAATGGACTGAAAAGATCCAGGGAGTTTCTTTCACTTTTAAACCCTCAGCCAATCCTCTATATGCCAACACTAAGGGAAGACAATAATGCTCAGTATCTTTTTCATCTCAACAAATTAATTGGTAGTCTGATTCATTTGTAAACAATTTTTCTAGGGCTAGTGAAATGCAAGGCTCAATTTAAAAAAACAACTCCCGAAGGTTGGGGTATTTTGGTTTATGAGTACGACATACTGTCAGTAACAAAACAGTTACAGCAAAAAACCAGAACAAAACCTAATATCATTAACCACATCTAGCAGCCTGTTGGATGAAACTGAGTTCTGGTGTCATGGGCTCACTTCTAAAAGGACTGAAGAACTCCATCTTCATGAATTTCTCTGGGGAAAATCCTGGGCACTCTCAGGATGGCTGTCTCAGTGTGAGGAATTGAGATGAACTGTAAATATTGAAATATAAGTCTAGTGTAAGTCAGTGTATGCAAGTAAATACTGAGAACTTATTCAAGATGAATTACCCAAGGTTAGACAGCCGTTCTTTCATTGTGTTACTCAGCTCATGAGGCCTGAAGCTGTATTTCTCCATACCACCCTTATGTCAGCATACACAATGCTAACATAAAAGGCCTGTGCAGTCTATTTGTTTGAGTCCTTAGAAGATGCTTTTGAAAGAGAAATAATGTGATTGTAAAATTTCATTTCAGATCTTGGGCATAAAAAAAATACACACCCTTTTCTTTCATCTTTAAATATAAGGCAAAGAGCCGCTTGGTTTCTCTTGTTGAATTAAAATGAACTAGAAGACAAAGCACATGAAGTAGAAATCCTTCAAGCATCATCCTTTTAAATCACTGCTTTGTGGCAGAAAAGAAAGTGGCTTTTCAGCATATGAAAATATTATTATATAGCTTGGCTTTGTGGTTTTGGGTTGTAGACCAATGGAGAATGTTTAATTTGCTGAGAAAGATAAATCTGTTTCTGTTTTGCATTCCACAAGTATTCCAAAGCATATTTTCTTGTGTGATAAATAATCATTCAAGACATCTGTCAGATTGCTCCCAGTGTTTGCATTGGGTTCAAAGTAAAACCTCACAACTCTCCTACTTTGCCTTCTACACAAAGTATTTGGACAAAGCAAAGACAGGAGGCATTCACATAACCTCAGCCCTTAGGCAGAATTCTTCACTGAAATCATGCACAGGCCCAGAGAAATCCCACTGGCAAAATATAGCACTGGATGATACTATCAGCAGCTTGTATCTCAGATCCAGTATGTGACAATGCCATGCTGGATCAGATCTACATCCACCTATTGAAAATGACCATTGTAAAATACTTGCTGTCCTGGGAGAAATTACTTCCATCTAGCTCTCATCCTCCTCTCCTTGCTGTTCTGGAGGCCCACACCATCACCAGATTTAACCTCTTTGGGCCAGCAGCTCTTCAGCACTGCTTGACCCATGGGTTGCTGCAGGCTCACGAGAGCACTGCCCAGACAAAGGACCTTTCTGCAGACCACGGCCCAGTGCCAGGTACACAATGAAATATAACATGGAGTCATTTCTAACTGGTTTGAGTTCAGCTCTTCCACCATTCTGCCAACTGCTTCATTGTAATTCACTCACTTTGGACATAACAGGACTTAATTTTGTTTGGAAGACACTTTATAAAGTGGGGGCTGCTCTTTTACATAAGTTCAACTGGTGACTCTCCTAAGTGACCCATATGCAAAACTGAGGCTGTGAGACTGTCTTAATTTCTGTGTGAGTAAAGCAGTATGTCAAAAAGTCAAGTCGTGTAGAGCCATTTTGAGGCACCATTAGTTGACGTTCACAAAGTAAATTAGGGGTCTAACCTACTGTTTCATTTCCAGTGGAAGGAAAATGCAATTCAGCTGGAGAGCAGTTTTACATCTTATCAAAGAAGTGCTAAATTGAAAGTCTTCATTTATATGAGTTACATTTGCCTTGAAGCTTGTAGAGGGAGAAGGCAGGGAAAACTAACCAGATACTCTCCAAAATACATGTCCTATATTTTGTGATGTTATTCACCAGAGTGAAAGCAAGAATAAGGGCTAACCCAAATCTGGGATGCTCCCACTGTGACTACAGTCTGCCTTTGCACTGACAGAATTACTAACAGCTGACTGCTAGCTACAGAATATATGTCCAGTACTATGTGCAAACAGGTGTTTTTACAGAAGGAACAAAATTAAGTTTTCCATGCGAGTTGAACAGTGGGTGTTGCTTCAATTGTGACAATATCTGTTAAGAATTCTTCTGGTAACCTTGGTGTTTTATTTTTAACCAAGACACATGCAGACAGACAGAAAGAAAGTCAGACAGAAAGATAACTCCTACCCTCGCAGGCTGCAAAGCCACTGCTGCCTACACACAGCAAACCCAACAGGCAGGCCAGAAAAAGAATGTCACATGTGCCCAGAGATCCAAAATAGAGAAAGGTCAAGTATAAGGGTCAAGATAGTTACGTGACAAGTAATGAGATTCAGCTCTGGAGAATTTCTTTCCATTCAGTCCAATTTCATAGTGTTTGTAAGCAGCTTTAGTGTTCCAAGCAAACAACACAAACATGAGTACATCACCACAGCAGGTAACCTTTCTAAAACCTTAGCAAAGAGGCCACAGCTGAAAGTAAATCATGCTCCAAAAGTCTTTTTAGATACGTCTCCAAATGAGGTTTGGAAGTATGTGAGCCAAACACACAGAACTTTGAACTGTAGTGAACTCTTTGAAGCCTCCTAAAAGGGTTCTTATTAAAGTGGTACTAAAGCTACTTTTCTGAGCTCTAGCACATCTGACAGTACTTAAACTTCACTAATTTTACTTAAATTTCACAATAATTTTAAATAAATGGCATAATAATAATAGTAATGCAGATGAATTATGATCTCTCTGGTGTGTACTGCCACTGATACATTTCAGCTCCAAGACTCATCTGCTAGAGGATTATGCTGAACTTCATCAAATGCTATTACTTTCTGGGAGAACATGAACAGGCACATTGCATTTAATCAAAATCAAAATCCTGATGTGATTATTTTATGACAGCCACTGATAAGAAGCCTGGTTAATAACCAGATATAGCTGAAATTCCCAGATTAACTTCCTGTGATTTCATATTGACAAAGCAGGCACAGCATCAGACATGGGATGAAAAAGTTGTCCTGCGTTTCAATCTGCCAACCACAAGACTAACAAATTTTGCTTCTCTTGCACCATTAATTACTTTGGGTTTGTTTCTCAAAAAGGTCTTTCAGAAAGTTGTACAGAGAGTAATAAACATGCATTACTCATCAGATCCTGGAAATCTTGTTGCATTTATAAAAAGCTTTCAGAATAAATGGATCTCAGTTCTAATGTTCTGCCACAACATTAATGCCGTTGTACTCACCAAAACAACCCAGAAGCAAGTTACTGAGCTGGCATGAGCAAGAGCCTGCTCTGAATATTATTTTTTAATGTTTGTCTTTGAAAGTTTCCTTATGCAAAAGATGAAGAGCCTCCAAATAGATGTTATACAGGATCTGTCTGTAGACAGGTTTTAATTAAACTGAACTCATATACAATTCTATACAACTAAATGGTTCAAATAACACTTTGAAATGTGTTCATTTACTGCACTGCTAACATCTCTAATTTTACATCTGGAAGTATCTTACTAAATCACCAAGTAAACAAACACTTGTTAAAGCAGGGGCTTATACTAGCTTTAATAACACAACTTCTTCTGTAATAGCTACTGACACAGCTACTAATTCATTACTTTCTTGAATATGAAGCTAAATTTTCTAAGCCAAGACAAGAATCACACACCTGTGGGGTTTTTATTTTGTGGAGTTCACAGTGGTTTTCCTGGATAAGAAAGCCAGCCCAGTATCTGAGATACCAAGAGTGCCACTGCAGCAGAGATTAGAGGTAGGCAGGGATGGATCTTTTGTAAATCAGAAACAACCATTCCAGCCTACAGTTTCTATTCATTACTCCATACAGGGTTTTGCGTCAGACCAGTATGATCAGGCCTTACAAAAGGAGTGAGGAAGTCAGAAAAAAGAAAAAAAAAAAAAAAAAAAAAAAAAGG
>VZTR01009175.1:124622-138039 GCA_013400775.1 Chaetops frenatus
AAAAGAAAAGCAATTCATGCTACTACCTTGAGAATGGGCTGAAAATCCCTGCTGTCTTCCTGGAGCTGGATGTGTCCATCACATTCCAAACTCACCAGGAAAGTTTGGAGAGATGAAACGAAACGGATTTACCAAGAAAACTGAGAAGACAAAGCAACCCACAAACAAACAAACAAACCCCCCAGAAGCCCCACACCCAAAACAAAAACCCCAGAAGAAAAGCCGAGTGTCCCTCCGGCCTGGTGTCTGAAGCTGCAATGCATCCTACAGCCTATCGATCTCTGCGAAGGGACTCACCACAAGCGTGCAGCACAGGAACTTGTTCATTGTGGTCGGTGGAAGAAACCTCAGCGCGCTGGGAATCAGGCAGAGAGTCAGCGCCAGGCTCCAGCAGCTGCTTACATTCCCAACATTAAAGACACGATATATATATAGTCCCGGTGTAACAGGAAGCTTGGGCTCAGCTTTGATCACACATTCCCTGCCATGACCAAACTTTTCTCTCGCGCACTCCCCCTCAACTCCCCCCCCCCCCNCTTAGTGGAACCCTTTGAGCGCCGTAACCACAGACTGGAAAATGCAGGAGGGAGTGTCAGGGGCTGGCCAGGGGAGGGTTTAATTTCTCTCTGTCTGGCTGTCTGGCTGGGTCGCCCTGCGCTCCGCTCGGCAGCGGGGCTGGAGGGGAGATTCCGTCCCTTGGCTCGGCTCCCCGGGGGCTCCCAGCTGCGAGGCTGGCTGGAAGCAAAGGCCAGGGCGGGGAGGCTGAGCAGAAGGAGGGTCCCCGGTCGCTCCCCTTCCCTGCTGAGGGAGGAATGCGAGGGGGCGGCCTCTCACCAAGGCTGGCGGACGCCGCCGGCCTGCACCGGCCCGAGGGGCTCGGCCCGGGGTAGAGGCCTGGGCGAGCAGCGACACGGGGTTTTTGCTGTGATTTTCCAGCGACAGTCATGTCTTCAGCATACTCCTGCCCACAGGAGAAGCCCTATTCACGGGGCTGTTCTTCCTTCCCCCCAGTTTAAGTTAGAAAAGGGTATCTTTCTAAAGCCATAAGGATCAAACCCTGCTGTTCGTGCTTTCCGGGATTGCTCCGAGGGCTCCAAGGAAGCCCCGGGAAACCTCTATGAGCAGAGGAAAGGTGCAGAGAAAGGATTTCTTTTCCCAACCTGCAGATAGTCATAAAGGATTATGAGAGCCTGTGGCATCCTGGGGTAGAAGCCAAACCTGATGTGCCTCCAGATTTCTCAGATGGTTTTCTCTCCCTTTTCACAGGCCAGACCAAAACCTCAGCTTTGGATATACCAGCTCCTGAGCATTTGAAACCGGGGCCCCTGTTGGCACTGGGCTGTGCAGTTTTGCCCCTTAGAGTCACAAGGCTGAGCAGGATTGGCAAAAGAATGAGGTGGAAAAAGCCTGCATATTATTTCATAAAAATTCAGCTACGCTGTCTAGAAACCATCATCTTCAAGAACAGCCTCACATGTGCCTGCTTACAAATCCATAACCTTTTGAACATGCATAAGCATAACCTAAGACTGAAACAGATGCTGGTTACACTTGTCAGGTTGATCAAAATTCAAGACACTTGAATTAGCGGTAAGTTCTCTGTAAGAAGTGACGTGAAAACTGGCACAGAAACCCTACCACCTGAGGGAGCATTGCCGACATCTGTTGGGTAGTAGTCACCAGACTGGTATTCTACCTGGAATGGATGATGCAAATGTTCCTGTAATCTTTTCAGAACTGTTTAGTATTTTGGCATTTACTGCCCAGATAAAAGCACAGCAGTGCCAATAAACAAATTTTACCTGTCCATTCCTGCATTTTTACTGTGGGGCAGTGGGAAGGACTGTTCCTGACATGGACGTCTTTGAATGTGTCAGGATAGCTATGTGTGAGTATGATATTCACCATAACAGGGACCAACTTCAAGTGTCAATCATAATACTACAGCAGTTCCATCAGCAGAAGCTATTAAGTTCTTAAGCAGAACTTTAAACTAAACTAATTTTATCCTCTCAAAGGCCAAGAGCTGGATATGGCAGTGTGTCTCTTCTGATTGGAAATGGCTCCAGTGTAAGCCAGGGGTTCCTGGGAGGTAGGTGAGGCTGATTGCTTTCATCTCAGATACAGCAGAAAGAAAAGCACCAAACCCATAGCAAGGTCTCTGTGGTTAATTAACATTGTTAACTGAATTTTGATGGGCTTTGGATGGGGCTATGTCTTCTCATTGCTGGTACTAGCCATAAATGCCCAACAGCTGGCTCTGTAGAGAAATAAAACTATAGCTCATAAGCCTATTTAAACAGGTTAATATGTATGGACAATAGTGCTCATATTATCATTTTCTAGAGATGGAAATATTTCATGCAATTAGCCAGACCAGAAAACAAATTAAAAATCCATTAAAATTCTTCAGCTGAAAATAGTGCTATTGTTAAGAAGTAGCATCATCTTCAACACAATTATTTTGTGTATATTTTTGTTCAGAGTTAGATATGCTGACTTCTCTGAAAAGACATTTTTCATCCCTAAACAGTGAGAAGACTGACAGAGGTTAATGAGAAGACAGATCCTCCTGACGCTCATTCAGTTAAATAGAAGTGGAGCAAGGTGTATCTGTTTCAATGACGATAGTGTGTTTGGACAGCTGCTAAGAAGACCATCGTCTTAACCATGCATGAACACCAAAGTTTCAGCTGTCTAATCTCATTGGAGTCTGTAGAACTGGCTGTGGATGTTAGGAGAGAACTGTATACTTGTACTTCGCATGTTGGATCCTGAAACATACACAAAAAAATACAGGATCCCGCACTGCCATTTTCAGTGTCACTTTCCAAAGAAGAACTGTGCTGTAACAAGGTTTAAACTGCAGTTTGAATGTTTTCACAAGTGTTTTACAATGTTGCGACTTTGCCTTTGGGAATTAGTTAAGATGCGCTTTTGCAGAACATAGAATCATAGGACAGGGCAGTAAACCCTGTAATAAACACTTGTCCATGCTATAACCAAGTTGTTCTCAGCAGTGTTTAAAAGAACCACGTTTGTGACTACATGCCATAACAGAGAAGGGACACAGCCTGAAATTATTTTTTAAAAGTGCCTTAAAGTATTCATTATTCATAGGATAGTTTACAAAATGTCATAGGAAAAAATACCTAAAAGAATAGGTTTTCTTCTTTCACTAACAAATCTGAAGTGTTGAGTATTACAGGCATTAAGTACTCCATTCCAATTCATTCGATTCAGTGTTACAGGAGTACAACTAGCTTATTCTAACTGTCATTAGTTAGAAATGATGCAGAAACAGCCCTCTAGTTTACAGAAGTGGTTCACTGCAACTTGTAACAGCACATATGACTGGAGAAAAAAGACAACTTGCATTGGGCAGACTGAAGATTACCAACACTACGTTCCTTTCAATCTGCAGTGACGTGCTTTTGCTAGGACATCAACTTATTGATTCACTAGTAGTCATATTTCCAGACAGGTATTTATCTTTCCCTGGTTTTTATCCTCACTATTTGTATTGCTGTCCTGGATGTTATTATTGTTGTAAATCTATTTTTGTTCCCATGCATCATTATAATCACCAGGTCTATAAATGGCTTTGCTTCTCCAGCCTGTCTGATATCTGGAAAAATTCACAAGTCCCGACCAGTGAGTTGGTGCTGGCAGGTGAACACTGCCTCGCTGAGTCATCTCAATATATCAATGTGATGTTTATTGAACCCAAGCAACAAACAGTGGGAAGACTGTGGCTTCAGGCTTGGGACTTAGAGTTCACCACATGTTGCATTTAGAGAACACTCAGAGACTCGTCATTAAGAGATTTCTGTCAAACTAAGGGGAAGAAGAATCTCAAGATCGATTTGCTCTGAAAGCAAACATATTAGTAGCTGCAAGAAGGCAACAATATGGCATTCTACCATGCTATTACAGCTGTCCCTTAGAAATGAATCTCTCTCTTAAAATTGTAAAAGCTAATGATCTGAACTGAGAACACTTTGAAAATGGAGGCTTAAAGAAAACTGTTAATCTGCAGGCAGTGTGGTGGTGCAGGTAGCAGCAAAGTGTGTCTCAGATTTGACCAAAATAGGAGAAAATCTTCTGCAGCTATTGCTCCATCTTTTTTCTCTCATATAACTCAGAAACCTTCGGGAAAAGATTCCATGCAAATATATACTGATGGAAAAGAAAAGGTATTTAGCTAATAATGTTGTCAAGAGAAAGATTGATTACATTATTATCTTTGTTTTAGCTGTGTGGCTTGTTTTATCTTGTAAGTGGATTTGCCTCATTTTTTTAATTGAGACTTTGGCTTGTTTTGTAAATCTGAGGCAATACATGGGACTAATATACAAAAAGGAAAATACGACTTGTCAAACTGTGTCCAGAGAAGGCAATATGGAGGTTGTCGCATCAAAACAGAACTTGATTTGGATTATAAGATTCAAAGGTTGCAATGGAAGACCTGGAAAATTAGGTCACAAAAGATGTATAGCATTATCAGCCATTAAAAAAAAAAGTTTAAAAAAATTAAATAGAAACATCTTTTCCAACTTCAAAGTGAGGAAAGACATAGTCTTTGCTGTTTGGGTTTGTCTACCTAGGGAATTAAGTCAGCTCATGAATTCTGAAGAGTGCTGGTTCCCTGTGTGGACACCCTTTGCTAGTAGAAGATGTTATCTTCTATTGTTCCCTTTTGAAGTGGATTGACACCGCATAATTCAGCTAGATTTGTAAATATTTCAGGTTGTATGAACAATTTGACCTGGGTAAGATTAGATTCCTACCTTTCAGATGACTATAGTTCAGGGTAAGCCCCCCTCTTTGTATAGGGGCCACCAAACTGCTCCACTGTAAATTGACATCCCAGCATGCTTCACAGTCACTCCAAACTACAGGCATGAGCATAAGAAATGCTGAAGAGCTGCAAACTGAGAAATGACTGTTTTATTTAGCCATTTCCACCCTTGCCATTTTTGGCCTTGAATTTTTTCCTAACTTGAGCTCTGTGACATCAGAAGGCTTGAGGCAATGATTCAGATCCTTCAAGTACTCAGAAACCTTTAAAGTTTTCTGAAAAACTCAGCTGTAAACCCCATTTGATAAGAAGGAATTAATTGCTCCCAGAATCAACATTTCCAGGTAACACCACTACTCCAAAAGAGAAAGAGACAGCACATATTTTACCGAAAGCTATGAAAACTGGAACTGAAACAAGACAAGCTTTAGCCAGTAAGATTTTCTGGCTCTGAGAGGTTTTTCTTTTTTGTCTCTACTAATCTGCTTGCTACTCTGTAATTGAAGGTCACTGGTTAAGGAAAATGGTCCTCTTAGCTCATGAGGAGTGTCTGCAATTTCATTGCTTTCAGTCTGACTTCATTGTGTATATTTGGGCAGTATTAACATGGCACCAAGTTTCCCTCCTTCTGGTTTTCTGCACAGGATTGTCAGGCCAGAAATGATGCCACTTTCAGCCTTCAATGAATTTTGCATGGAGATGTGAGTTTTTTTGCTACATGTTCTGAACTCAAATCCCTCAGACACTGGGTTCATTCAACTGTGAGCCAGATATTGGCCTGTGCAGCTTGATGGACAGTCTGTGTAATTTACATCCAAATGGTTTCAGCACCTGTGGATTGCTAGGCTCTCCCATTTCAACCAGGAAAGTAGTTAAAGGCAGCTGTCATCTGTGAGAAGAAGCAGGCTGCTCATGGACACAGGACCTTGGCTGCTTCTTGTGACAGTAAACATCTACAGTACAGCAGGAGCTTTCAATGCTGAGCCATCTGAAATACAGGTGAGGTAAGAGACTGGAACCCCAAGTGTAGACTTTGCTGAGGTTGGACAGAAAAGCCACTGTGAGAGGGTACAGTCTTTTAAAGGAATCAAACAAAATAAGAATATTTGGTATAAAAGCAGTATCTTTCAGCTGCAAATATCAAGCAATCTGCATGACAGTTCTATGACTTACATAGATACGCAGATAACATTACAAATACAGTGATTTTAGGCACAGAGCACTGCTTTTCTCCTTATTTACAGAAAGTTCCTGGCTTTGCCATCTGTCATATCAATGCCATGCTGTTTTGAATTTTTCCAACAGCCCACTGTTGTGTTCCCACTGAACTGAGTTAAAGCATTTTGTCCACACCTTTGAGACTGACATAGTCCTTTCCCTTACTATTTATCTTCATGTCTCTTTTTGTGTGGCTTCTGTTTCCTTTTCCATGACACTGAGGCCAGCCTCAGCTTGCTCATTTTCCCCCAACAACCTCTGTGTCTTCATTCATAGATCACCCTTCTTAAATGAAGTTTGAAGACTCTTTTCTTACTACTCTACCCACCCTCTCTGGGAAGAATGAGTGTTTGATGGGCAGATGTAAATGTATACAATATATGTGTAATATATGTATGTACACGTATTACAAAATATGAATATACTTCTCTGCTTTTGACTTGCTGTACTTTTAAAAACATTCTAAAATTTCTTATGTATGCTGCCTTCCTCAGGCAGACTGTGCAATATACCCACAAAAAAACCCCATTTACAACTGTACACAGAAACAATCACAATAAAGTAACAAAATCAATAATGAACACACAACATTTCCTCCCAAAAATCGCTATTAGAATTTATTTGAAATTACTTGTACAATGTCAGTTCTGCAGCTTCTGGCTTCAAAGGAAGTGAGTGCAGTGGCACAAGCCAAGAAATAAAAGGAGGGACCTTTGTGAAGTAACACAGAAGGAATATGCAATTTGTGGATGATGGCAAAAGTCACTGGGAAAGCTTGCCATGTCCCTGCAGAAATAGCACATGCTAATGTCGTAAATGCTCTGAAGCACATTTCAGGTAATTTTGTTTGTTGCCAGACTTCAAGCATAATAAAGCTTTTGTCCTTTTCTTGGCAGAGAAGGTTGAAAACCAAAAACAGAAGGGGGGAGGAGATGGAAGGAATTTCAGACTCCTCAGGAGAAGCATTCCAGCTGGTGTGGACTGTGCTACATCCTTCCTGGATGCTGCAGTGCATTCCTTTATTTCCTCTGACCAGACATTTTCTTTTGTTTAGTCCATCAGTGCCATGCAAAGTATGTGGTACCTCCTCAACAATGTGGAATGCATAGCAGTCTTTATCTTCCAGCTCTGAAGTTTCCCCAGATTTAGCATTTTTATCACATGCTGCTCTTTACTCACTGTGCTAAAATAACTATTATTATTATTTTTAATTTCTCTTATTCAGCACTGAGAAGTGAGCTAATTTAAGCTTTGGCGTGTGGAGGCCGGTGGGCCTGTTGAGGAACCCAAGAAGGCTGAGCCCTGGAAGGGCCCCCCCTAGGTGCTGCCCTCTCCCATTGACTCTTGCAGACCCCTGTCACTTACCCCAGTGGTACTGCCCCCATTTGCCTTATATGGCCATGTTCTGAACTCTGCAACCCCATTGGCTGATGGTCCGCTGGCCCCCAGTTTGCCATATAAGGCTATGTTCTAGCACATTCTGTTCTCTGAGTCCCTATTGGTTAGTTCCCCTGTCTGTTATCCTCGACTACTCTCCCCATTGGTGTACATACTTCCATTCCTGCCTACTCCTCCTGCTAATTGGTGCCTGCTGTTGAGCTCTGCCCCTTCCAGACCCCTACTTAAACCCTGGACCCTCCACCCTCTGTGTTCTTTGTCCCTGGACTCCTTCAGTGTGTTGGCCTAATAAACCGCCACTGGAGATCTATACAAAGAACCCCTCCCTCCTCTGTCATCTCTATGATAACATCCTGCTGTGTGTGCATCCTCAGCCCGTCCATCAGGTGTTGAGCCGCTCCAGCCGCATCGCTACATCGGTGGAAGCCAAACGAACTGTCAATTTCATGCATATTTATTCTTCATCACCATAAACACAGGAGGATGGCACCCTGGCAGCAACAGCACAGATTCCAGCGCTTCTCCCGGTAGGTACCAGGACTTTTAAAAGAGGTTCCCCAGAGTCAGTGGTTATTGTCTGCAAAGGAATGCACTGATTTAAAGATTTTGCATCTACCGTACTGTGCCTCAGTTAGCACTGGGAGTTTGCTGTGTTTCATGCAATGTGTATTTTAACATTGGACATTTGACTTCTCTTTGTGTGTATGTGTGTGTAAGATGCACCTCTTCTCTGAATCCACCTTTATTTGTCCCTCCAAATATGTAGCAGCTTCCCTCTCAACTTTCTTCTAAGCTTATCCTCTCCCAGTGGGATTTTGCTTTTGAAGCTTACCCATAACTTCCTAGCCTCTACTTTTTTTTCTTTTTTTTTCATGGAGATCTGCACACACTTCCATATTTCTAGAGCTACAGGGATTCTTCTGGCCTGCTCTTAGAGTAGGCAATACAACTTTGTACTGTAAGACAAGTTTGCACATTACCATGCTCTTTTTCAATCAGAATTCAAGAATATCACTACTAGGACAAATATTAAAGAAGGATCCTAGAGACAGTGGTGATGGGCCATGAACCAGGCTCCTTTCAGCAAACAAGAAATTAAAAGTTCCTCCCAAGCGTTTAGTTTGAAGCTTAGTTTTTAGCAGGAGTAAAACAGAACTTGCTTGGTAAATCCATGTGTTGCAGGTGATGGTGCCCACTTGATCTTTAGGGAAATTTCCCAGTGTTCCTGCAGCTGCAAGTTCAACTCCAGGAAATGGAAGCATGGCTCCTTGGCTAAGTCTGCTCTTAGACAGGCTTATGACTCAGGAGGCTTGAGAAGTAGAAAATAAAATGAGAGGAAGTGAGTGTCCACCCTATTAAAAAGTATTAATACAGAAGAGATCAATATATTTTTTCCTATGTAAAAACAGATTTTGCAAACAAGAAAGAATAGTAATAATCATAATGACAACAACAAAAACTTTCAAGTGGCCTTTCAGTTAAAGAATTCCGTGCTGCTGCTTTAAATTGTTGATGCTGACTGCACAAGGAAAGCTAACAGCATTCTAATTTGTTGTGAGAATTTCTCTCTAAAATGTAATAGCCTTTCTTATCAGACAAAGCCTTTCCCTTCTCTGCTTCTGCCATCTTTTTTTCATATTGCTATAAAAAGTCTAACAGTAAATGTCAATGAAAATGAAGGCAATGTAGAAATACATGGAAACTGCTGCTCTGGTTTTTTTTTCCCTGTGAATTCTTTTAAATAATTTTGATCTGCATCCAGAGTAGTTTATGGAGGCACAAAACAGTGCATGTGGAACAGCAGGCAAGAATGTGGAATGAATACTAATGCACTCAAACTCCCTCCCCCAAGCCCACTAAGCCTGAAAAATCCTTCTGCAGCATAACTGCTAGTTCCTGTGGAGCTTGCTTATGTCCTCATGGAGGAAAGTCCTTTAGTATTTAATAGAAAATTATTGTTTCATACAATTTTTTAGCTGTTAGAATTTAATACAAAATTTCATCCTTTCCATATAGTAGCTTGGTAACAAAAACCTCTACAGAATTAATAAATTCTAAAATGTTTTTTAGGGAAGATTTTTCAGGCCAATAATACTTTTTTATAGGACCTGCCTGAAAACTCCTCGATAAATAAAATGTAATTTTTTCACAACTGTGGAATCTTGAACTAAATTGATTTTACAGGTAAATTTACCAGGACAAATTTTGACTCTTCAGTGTAAGAGGAGAACAAGAAAGGGCTACCTGTGAAAAACAGAAGAAAATTGAAAGAATAAAAAAATTACTTTTTTTCCTGAAAAATATATTATGATTTCTGGAAGGCTAAATACTTAAATATTTTTGGCACAAAAGGCCTTCTAATTTCAGAGGTCTAATTACAATCTGACATATCACTCAGAGATGCCAACTGAAGTCAGCGAAGTGCACAGCACAGAGTTTGGGGCCAGACTTGTATCAGAACATTTTTTTTCACTAAACCATTAGTTCTGTGAAAGGGGCCATCTGATGTCCAGCCTGCAATAGCAGAAAACTGCAATAAGTGGCATTACCTTTTCTGCTCCCACTGCTTCCCATTTCTCATAAATTGGGGGTTCATTTTTCATCCCATTCTGCCTATATAATGATTTTACATGTTCAGAGTGTAAATATACTTAGGTAACCACTCTGAAGGACAAATGTAAAATTTCAGTCTTAGATACATTGGATACATCTCCTTCATCTCCTTAGACTCCAGGAGCTCCAAGGACAACATGGCTGCTGCTCCTGCTTATATGCAGTTTGAAGTTGCAAACAGACAAAAAGCATCACAATTCCATAACTGAAGAGAGCAAACGTGCTATTCATAAACTTTGTGTGGCATGGGCTGTTTGCAGATGTTTACATCCCCGAGGCCATTTCTTCACAGAAGGGTGGGGTGGCCCAGTGTAAGGCTTTTGAAGAGCTGACTTAAGTTCTCTGCTGGGGCATCACCTCACCCATGCCAAACATCCACACCAGTCTCCAAGTTATTTTGGCTGTGCAAGAAGAGATGGGATCTGACCATCTTGCAAAATGGAGTCTGTAATTTATTTTTTGCCTTTTTTAAAATTCTTTTTAGGTAAAACCCCATAAACTGGTATTGCTAACAGCTGGGTTCTGTAATGAGAAGAGCTGTATGATTACCTTGGGTAGGTAACTAAGAAGTGGTGCTGACAGGTCTTGGCATTTATCATGCTGACTGTGACAATGGAAAGATTTATTCAAAACTACTGCATCAATTAGAGTCTGTATTTTATTTCACTGCAATATGTGCTTCTTGGTGTTTTGCTTTGTAGCTTATTTAGCAAAATAATCTCCCTGTTGGATATATCAGCTGACTGTTAAAATGAGTGAAAATCCATGGCCTTCCACAGCAGCACTGCAGAAAAGAGAAAACTAAATTAAATCCAGATGTGCTGATGAGAAGGATGAAGGAGATTCATCAGCCACTCTGGCAACAGCAAATGCTAGACAGTGATGCTTATCTCTCCATCTCCCTTCTCCCTGCCTCCTGGTGGTTGGAGCTGATTCAACAAAGGAAGAGGTCAGAACCTAAGTTAATGATCTCTTCAACGGAATCTCATTGTCTTGCAGTGAAGAGCTGTTTCTTCCCTTCCCTCCTCTATGTTTATGTTCAGGCAGCATGGCCATCCTTCCCTTATTTCACCCCTCCCTCCCCCACTTTACTCCACCTTGTATCCAAAAGGAGGAGGCATAAATCTATGATGTTGTTTGCTGCTACTACCATATTCACTTTCCTTACAAGTTGTGACATCTCTTTTGGGGCCTGTCTCGACTCTTTGCCTTTCATACTTCCCTTTTTTACATTCATCACAATGGGACTGTGACCTCTTGGATGTTTTCCAAATGAATAAGATCTAGGTAAGGTCAAGCATGAGGCAGTGGCACCCCACCCACAAAGAGCAGACTGTCAGGCACTACTTTAAACATCAAATCAAAACTCCAGAGTAGGGGTCTGTGCTACTCCCTCACCCTTCTTCTGCTTAAGCAATAGCCATCAGTAGTGGTCGGAATGGCTGCATCTGTATGAAGTTGGACTCTGGAGAGACAGATAACAGCACAACAGCTAAGGGCTAAAAATCTTGCTTGGCAGCTGAGGGCTAGTTGGGCATATGCCAGCCAAAATACGGCTGGTATGCGGATATCATTATAAGGCAGTCAAGTTATCCCATAACTAGTGGACAGCCCAGGACTTGTTGAACTCTCCTGCAGAGCAGCAGAGTTGTGTGCCAGGATCTCCCCTTGAGTCTGGATGCCTCTCAAGGTTACTCCTCGAGTCTGAAAGAATCCTTATCACATCAGACACCCAGTAGGTGAATTGGGAATAGGAGCACTGAAACTTTGAAATCTTAGATAAGTCATATAAAGGCTTTATTGTGTATCTATGATCATATAGACATAAGCCATTGACCAAGTCTGGGACTAAGCCTGAATCCAGCTAGACCTTCCCCTGCTGGATTCACACCTTCCCCTGCTGGGAAGGTGTTTGCAATGCAAGGAGATCCTTTCTGGACCTCATGACTCAAGGGAGGGTCTCCTGACAGTTTTGCCGGACACTGTCCTCTATGCAGCACATTCCTTGCTGCTAAACGTTGTTAAGCCACTGCCACATTTACCATTGAACTTTGGTAACTCACAAAATGTATTGGTGCTTCTGCTTTGTGAGTGAAGTGCACGACTCCATCTGAGACAAGGTGAGACTCAAATCATGACAGGGTCCCCATACTCCAGCTGGTTTCATTGTATTACAAGGCCTCATTCCTGGGATATGTAAGGACATGTGCAACTCTTAATGTCAGTGGCCCACTGCTTTGAATAGGATTACTCACGCTATGAAATACCTTCCTGAACTGGAGCTTCAGTATTGAGTTGAATAGCAAAGAAAAATGCTTTTGGGATCCTTTGAAAAAGTGCTAATTCAAACCCCATGTAAAATGTAGGCTAGTCTGAACAGCTATGTAATTTCTCAAAAAAAATATACAGCCATCTTGGCAGAGCTCACTTGTTATTGAATTCATTTTTATATGACAAGTTACAGGAAATTTAATAATACCAAATATTTTTCTTTTTTAATGGAAACTATGTGAAAATACTTGAAGTTAACAAATGCTAAAAACCCTTAGTAGTCTTCAAAGCATAACTAGAAAATTAACTTTTTTCTTTATAATGGTCCTATTTAAAAATCACAGATAGACACAACTTATTTCCCTCTGAAAAAATGGGAAAGCTTTTTAAGTAGCTCATATCAAATAAAAGAAAATGCAAGTAGATATATATCAAATATCACCAATAGATCAAATAGCACCAATATTATCTACCTTGTAGATCAAATAACATTTTTGTTTTACTGCCAACCCCTGCGGAGGTCCTCTGCTTTCTCACAAGTTGAATAGTTGCTTGGGGCAAACTTTGGGAATTGTGTGCATTTCCCCACCATTGCATTTGTCCCAATGACTTTTCTGTGAAACCACAGTTTGTGGTACCTCCTAAGGGTATTCACAGTGAAAACTTTGTGCATCATTTTAGGGGTGTTGAAATTACTGAAATGCCGTGAGTAAGAGACATACAGGAATTTCCCTCACCAGCAGGAGAAGAAGTAAACAAGTAAGAAAATTCAATTTCATCATAAACCCATTGGGGGTTGGGATTGGGTCACCATGTCAAGCCATATAGAAAGAATAGCTTGGTTTCCATGTTCATTAAATACTATTCCTCTCTGCTGAAACTGCAAGCAAGAATGCCAATTAATGCTTGCCACTCTCCATTGCACCAACACTATGAGATGTCTAAATACCCATCTGACTAAAAAGCTGTAGCTTCTTGTGACCTAACTTATTTCTGAAGCAATTATTTAGAAGTAAAAAATTCTGCTATCCTTTTTCAAAACTTCTCTCTCCATCTTAAGCTGTTCACATTTTGCAAAAAAAAAAAAAAAAAAAAAAAAAAAAAAAAAAAAAAAAA
>VZTR01009175.1:145102-181829 GCA_013400775.1 Chaetops frenatus
AGCTCAGATTGTCAACAAGCTTAAAGTGCAGGGCTAAGTTTGGGATCTATTCTCTACAAGAAAGTGGAGGAGGTATTCACTCCAACCAGCTGAGGAAACACAGGGAAATACACCTGTGGACTCTTATCACCATAAAATGAATGTGCTTAAATCCTCTAAGAAGTTTGCAATGGCAGGGGAGAATCTTCTAATGAGACCCTCTGATTAGGGGAGGCCTTGAGAGAAACCCAGATGCACATCAGTAACAGCAATCTTTCCCCTGGCCACACCATTCCCTTCTGGGGAATCGGAGAGCAACTTCAGGGATGGCTGAGTCTTTTAAATACACCACAGTACTTTCATCTAAGCAAGGCATGTCCTCTGCCATCCCACAGGCACTATCAGGTGCTAAGTTTCCCAAAGTCATGTAGTGTCAGTCATTCTTAGTACGCAGTCAGTTTTTCTAGTGAGCCTTTTCCAAGCACTTTAAAGCAAGACTCAGCTTTTTGTTGAAGTCTGACGTTTTTTCCAACCATTTCTAGGATTTATCTGGTGTGCTTCAGATGTGCTGTAGGCTCTGCTCCAAATCATGTTTCAAGGACCATTTGTTTTAGTAATTTCTGGGTTAGTCTGTACCTCCCAGCACAGCCTAGTCCAGGCACTTGCTCTCCCAGCACAAAAGTGACTCCGTCTGCCAAGGTACTGTCTTTTCCACCCCTTCTCTCTTGGGTGAACTCACTGTCCTCAAATAATTTGATTTCCCATTTGGCTGTAGCTGCCTCTTCCAATGAAACTAAAGCCACTGGCAATCAAACCTGAGAGAAACACCAAGAACAGTCCACTGGTCTGGTTTTTGATCTTTTGAGACTGTTTCTTCCAGTCAGAGGCAGAAGGTAGAAGGAAATGTGTTCTTCAGTCACAGGAAATTCAGGGGGCAGGCTTGACCAAAGGGGGGGAGTACCTCCGGGAGAGAAACAATAAAATATAAAATAATGAAATGAAATGAAATGAAATGAAATGAATGTTCCATGTCAGAATCTGAGTGGCATTTATGGCTATACTGGAAAATATGAACATCCATGTGCTCTATACAAGCATCAATGTTTTTTGAGAGCAATAAAGCTAACATGGATCTAGTCCAATCTCTAAAATTCTGCCACAGTGTGTTATTGCTAATTCTTGAAGATTAAAGCAACCTCTGGCTCTCCCTCAGTGACCCAATAAGTATTGCAGACTGCCAGAAAATAAACAAGCGTATTAATTGCCCTCTGTGGTGGTGTTTCTTCCAAGAATGGTTGGCACTATCTCTGTAGCCCTTTCAAGATCTTGCCAATGGCCTCAAGTAAGAAGTGGATGGGTAATTGTGACCCCCTTTTTCTGGTTTCCTATATTCACCCCAGATATATCACATCACAGTGAATTTGGTATTAAAGATATTGACACTGCATAATATCAGAAGTTTCTCTTCAGGCATTCATTATCTACAAGAAAAGTATTGAAGAAAGTATCTCAAGGTTAAACTTTGCTAGTAACTGGTGTGGATTTAAATTCATTTAACAGCGGAATTCACACTTGAATCACAACAGCATTTTTCTTTTCCTGGGCAAAGTTTTGACTGCTGACAGCGTTTTCCAGTAAAGAGACTCAAGGGACCTTCAGTCATTCCAACTGAAGATTCTCTTAATTGTGAATCAACTACTTAGAGCTGCATTCCATGGAACTATGGAACTGGAGAGAAAAAATAAACACAAACAATGCATTCCACTCTATTTTAAGAGGTTTGCTTTTTTCCTTTTTAAAAAAATTTTTTAATCAGTGCAGATATTAGCTCAGATGCATATCCTCAGTTTTCCCAGTGTTCTTCATAACACACCCCTTACAGGAAAACCTTAATGAGGTCTTAGATTCAGATTGTGTTATGCTTGTGCTCTTTCCAGTACTCCGGTGAAACAACACATTGCCAAAGCTGCTTCAGTGTTTATATCTTAAAGGCAATACCTGATGTGTGAGATCACTGCACACATCCAGGCTTTTCGCTTGGAGACAATTCTTGTAAGTTATAATAAAGACAATATGTTTTGTAAAATGCATTGTTTCCAGGACCAACATTTATAACTGTTCACTCTTTGGTTCATACTTTATCCATGCTTTCTCTGATCTTTGGATAAAGTGTCAAGAGGATGCATCAGGTGGTGTGGAATATTGATGTAATTTTCTGGTGACAGAAGAAGGGGAGCTTGCGAATGAGATCTGACAGCTCTGAGAAATGCCATGAGTAAAAGGAAGAATACAAAAGAGTATTAAATTTCCACTGCATTTTATTTAAAATTTAAGGAAAAGAAAAGAAACTGCTGAGACATGTAAGCTGCTAGTCATTACTGACTACAGCACATGCAAACATATAAACCCACTGGTTTGCATTAGATTGAAAAAGAGGTGCTGCATTTTTCCAGTGTAATTGATAAAGCTGAGTAAATAACTTGTGTACAGTACACTCAAGGAGCTAGTGCTCAGTAGATGTTGTGAGAACAAGCAGCATTATGCTTTTATATTCCATGTATGAGATACCAGTATACTCTGGGAAAAAGTGAATCAGGCCCTGTCCCTGGGAATTTCCACCTGACAATATTTAATAGCTGCCTGAGAGGGTCAAGAGGAGACAAGAGATCTGGTCAGCTCATTTCCTGGTCCTTAAGTGCTAGTTTAGGCTGTACTAGTTTCTTGTCATTAGCAGTGGACCTAGGATTTGAATGGTGGGAAATTTAGTGCTTATGCATTACATATGTGCTCTCCTTTCTCTTTTGTATGTCTTTTTGTTGTATGTCTTTCCCTGATCCATGGATTGAGACCAGCGCTCTGAGACAAGAAAAAAAGGAGGGTGTCATTCCAGTCTCAGCAGGAGCTGCTGCCTCGTACAAACACAGCAAACACATACACAGTGTCCAGCAGGAAAGTTTTATGGTTTAAAAAGCAAAGCCTTTGAACTAAACACAAATCCTTTGCAGCAAAAGTTAGAAGAATTTTTGTGTTCAGCACAGGAAATACTTTATGTGTTTTTCCTTAGTGGAAGCAGCACAAAGAATAATTCATACTGAATTGAAGTTTTGTGGTGTCTCAACTTTGTTTAAAACAATTTTGAGAGTCCAATTCTACACAGCCTGGTAAAAAAAATCTATTTTTTCATCATTTAGCTGACACAGTGTGGTCTCCTTTGAAGGATGCAGAGCAGCCAGAGCAGTCAAAGAGCAATTTCCTTTAAGACAAGGACAGGTCTGGTATTTCTTGAAAGGCCTCATCCCTTTTTCATTGAAATACAGAACATTCTTTCTCACTCAGATGAATGGCCTCAGAAATCCTGTAAAAAGTTTTGTGTTTTAATAGCTAAACAAAGGGAATGGATATTTCAGGATGGGAAGTGGAGGGACAGGTACAGATCTCTTCACTCTCATGAGCAGTGACAGGATCTGAGAAAATGGCCTGAAGTTGAGTCAGGGGAGGTTTATGTTGAGTATCAGGGAAAGATTCCTCACCCAGAGGGTGGTTGGGCACTGGAATGGGCTCCCCAGGGAAGTGGTCACAGCACCAGCCTGCCAGAGTTCAAGAAGCACTTGCACAATGCTCTCAGGTACATGGTATGACTTTTGGGGTGTCCTGTGCAGGGCCAGGACTTGGACTCAATGATCCTGATGGGTCCCTTCAAACCGAGGATGTTCTATGATTTTACAACAATTCACACATTCATTGACAAACCTCCTTTTCAATTAAAAAAGACTCCTAAACTGCAATTAAATGGATGATTTTGACTCCAAATGATGCAGGAAAACTGCATCTAATCCAAATGCACACCGGTTGCTGGATCAGTACATTCAGTTGCTACTTCTGCTCACAAGAACCACTTCTTTGTCTGAGCTCAGTATTCAGAAGCCATTCTCCTTCCTAGGGCTGTTTGGGATTCATACAAAAGGAAAATGCAGACATAAATTGCTTGATAAATTGAATGTGGTCACAACACAAGTAGAGTGCACTGAGGCCTGAGCCACAGCCACCTTCATTTAAAGATGGTGGGAAGAGGCGAGCTACAGAATAACTGCAAGGTTATTGTACTTGCTCACGTAGGACAGCTGGCATATGGACCTTCTAGGATGACAGAGCCCAAGTCCATGGCTTTTGCTTCACAGAACAGAGCCCAGCCATCAGGTTGGGAATAAGGAGTGCACTATTCCTTGTTGCTGAAAGTGGGACGCTCTGTAACTTGAATTTGAGGTCCGCGAGTTCAGAGAGACAGCAATGAGCAGACCTGGAGTTGGTAGCTCAGCAGTGTGGGAGCTCTGCTTCTGAGGCAGGGATTAGATTTCAGGTATTCAGTATCAACATACTCAAACTTTTGTTGTCTTTTGACCTTTTACCTCATGAAAGAGAAGGAATCTTCAGTAGTGCTACTTCTTTGTAAGAGAGACCAAAGTGCACGCTGAGTGAAACTGGATTGAAGTGAAGAGCCATTGCAAAGCTTTAAATGAAACATAGTTAGGCTCATAAAATTACTCTTCACCCTCAAAAAGTTTCCTCTCCACCTCCTCCCCAAAAAAAGACTTACATTTCCTTTTACTTTTGTTGGGGGTACTTAACAAAAGTCTCAGTGATGGCTGCAGACCACCTATGTGATTTTCCTGCACTGTGTCATTTCAAAAAAGCCACAGAACTAAGTCACCATGAAGTGTCTAAGAATATAAACACATAAAATTCATGGAAGCATTGTTCCCTTACCATATAACATAGCCAAGCATTCCTTCCTGTTATTGCCATCTTATTATTGGGAAAATGCCCACTCCTGCTCATTCTTACAACTCAGCAGGTTCTTTTAAGCCAAAAGTGTGTTTCAATGAGAGATGAGCTGGTAAATTCACTTTTAAGTTTTTATTAAATGATTTCATGTGACTTTTGCAACAAAATACCTTTTAAATAATTTCATATGACTATGATGATCAACACAGAACCAAGATTTGCAGACAGCGAGTTGGTAGAAATTGCTGAACCTATGTTTGAAACAAAGACACTCATTCTTCCACAGGGGAAAAAAAATTGATACTCCTTTGCCATCCCTCTGTTTTTGCAATAAACTTTTCTGTTTGTGCTGTGTTCTTTGTGTGTTCTGTACTGGTGATGGGATAAATTCAACAGACAACAACAACATCCTGAAATTTAAAGCAATATTTTATTTTGGTTAAAGTCTACTGAAGTAGATAGTATTAAAGGTGAATGGATGGAAATGGGTGTAATATGCTGAAGAATCAACTCCTTTGAAAGCCGTGAAAAAACCAGAAATTTCCATTAGAAACACTTCAGCAGCAGGCTGGAAGGAGCATTAGAGAGACACGTAGAACAAATGGAGAGCTCATTAGAGACTGACTGCAGCCAGCCAAGCAGATACACTGGTTGGGTATTTCCATGTCCAGCTCCAGAACTTCAGTTATTCAAGTTACCAAAAGAGTGACTTTTTTGAAGTGTATCTGTTTTGCTAAAGTATCAGCAAGCCAAGATAAATTAGCAGATCTTTACAGGAAGAAAGTCAAGTAAGTCCCCATTATATCAGCTCAGCTAACTAATCACTTGATATAAACTGCCTTCACAAAAGTGTGATACCACTTCTGCTATACAGCTTTGGCCAGAACAATTGTAACTACTTCACTTGACTGTGCATCCATAGTTTCTCATTGTGCATATATTCACAGTACTGCATTGCTATTTCCAACAAGACAGCAATGATAGAATACTTTATAGCTCTTGGGGATGTTTCAAAGTGGAGAGTAGTGAGGAACTGTTTTGCACTGCCAAGGTAAAATGTGACTTGAGATCTTTGCAATGAGAAGTAGCATACTGGTTTGGGTGACCTACAAGTAAAAATTTGCTTTATGGCATCAAGTTTATTCACTTTACTGGTCATTCAGGAAAGGGTAAAGATTAAAATCACTAACTCCTTCCTCATTTAGTTCCTCTTTACAGAGTCTGTTGTTTCTCAGTTTACATGTAAAACAAGCTTTCATGCTAGAACTGGTATGACTTATTTCAGTTTCACACTATTACATTTCCCAGGGCTAAGCAAGGGACTCCAGGGAATCCAGCAATAGCTGTCCTTCAACAGTGAGAATAAGGGAAGGCTTGGCACAGAAACATCCATCAGAACAGAATTCAGTGATGACAAACTTAAAGGGATCCATTATCTGCTTTCCTGTATATATTACAGACCTTGGACCTCCCTGGCTTTCAAGATCAGAGAGACTGAAATGTGTGGCAGGATATGAGGCTGTAAGTACTATTCAAACTCTCCATGTAGCAATGAAGTAGGGCTGAGACAGTACTGAATTTTATACTGGCTTCCTGGGCAGGTGTGCTTTTCACCCTGGCTAAGGGACATAACATTTTCTTAACTCCCAACAATTGTGGAATGCATTGCTAACCTCACCACAGCCTGCCACAAGTGCAAACAGCAACCTACGGCAGCATGACAAACCTACCTCCGTGTTCAGCTTTGAGCTGCCTTCTCCTTCCAGCCACATGCATCCTGGCAATCATTCAGTCCCTTACTGTCCCTCACCTGCTTTTTGTGAAAACAATGTAATTTCCATTACTGGCATCCAAACCCCAATGTTATAAATATAAAAATCAGACGGCTATTCCCTCTTTCTTTATGGGATTTTCCAAGATTGTCTTGGATATATTTAGTATTCATGTGTAATGAGTCAGAGTGTCCACCTGTGGTCTCCATAAACCGATTTTGTAAATAGCATTGACTGATGTGACTCAAAAAAAAAAAAAAAAAAANAAAAAAAAAAAAAAAAAAAAAAAAAAAGGCCAGTTTCTGTTTTCCAGTTTTAGTCTGAATTCAAACACTGTTTGCAGTTCCAAGAACTCTGTGGGTTTCATGCTCTGGGTCAGTGGGTGGGGAATACTGGAAAAGGCACACTCTATCCTGTCCCCTTGTTCCGGTGGGCCGTAGGTCTGCAGAAAGATGACTTTATTTTATAGCACAGCAAACAACTTTTTCATTTAGCAGCTGTTTAATATGGAACCTGTAGAAGAGGCCCTCGTACACATATCTTCCTGTGTCCCTTCCTCACTTGGACATTGCCTTTGAAAAACACTGAATTTTTACTCAGCACAAGTGAATGCAGAAAATGAGCTGAGGTCTGTTTTTTACAGGTGCTGAAAAGCGTGGAAGGATCTAAGTCTGACTGACATTGTGTAATGCTTTGAAGAATATGGGAGAACAACTTACTTCAGTGTTCTGTTATCTAAGCTCAATTTAGCCTCATGCTGATAGAGGTGGCCACACTGTGAAGTGCACCTAAACTTCTTTGTTTGGACTGAAGTCACTTGTGTGTGTTGTGAGGTCCCTTGGGGCTGCAACAGAACCACAGGATTTCTAAGGTTGGAAATGCCCTCTAAAATCATGGAGCTCAACTGTAAACCCAACCCCACTGTGTCCATTGCTAAATGGACAGCCATGGTCCATTTGGGTGCAACAAATGGGCACCCAAGTGCCACATCCACACACCTTTTGAACACTTCCAGGGATGGTGATTTCACCATTTCCGAGGGCACTTCATTCAAATGTCTGAGCACCCTTTCAGTGAAGAAATTTTCCCTAATATCCAATCTAAACCTCCCTGAGTGTCACTTGAGGCCATTTTCTCTGACTGTCCTGTCACTTATTAGTTGGGAGTAGGGATCGACATCCACCTGGCTACAGCCCCCTTTTAGAGAATTGTGGAGAACAATAAAGTCTACCCTGCGCCTCCTTTTCTCCAGGCTAGACCCCCAAAGCTGCTTCAGTTGCTCCTCCTCAGATTTCTGCTCCAGACTCTTCACCAGTTCCATTGCCCTTCTCTAGACATGTTGCCCTTCTTTGGACAGCACTTGCTCTTGGTTTTTGAACAGCTGAACTGTGGGTCTGAAATGCTTCTGTATGAACTGAGAGACCAATTTGGTGCAAGAGTGAAGTTTTGGACAAACAGTGAAAGACTAACAGCAAAGAAGAAGAAGCAGCTTGTATCCTGTTAATAACTGAAAAGTTGTGTTAGTTGAAGTTTAGATTAAACTCTCTGGCAGATCAATATCTCAAGTTAAAAGCACTATCATGCATAGTGTAAGGATATATAGATTTGGGTTTAAAGTCAGCTATAAAAGGATAACTGAAATCAGCTCTGCAGTGATGGCACGTCCCATCTCCAGAAAAGATATACATGAAATTCAGGTTTCAATTTAAAATCTGGCATTTTTTAAGACATTCTTAAGACTTTCCTTAAGTTCTTGTATTAAAATCTTTAATTGGCTTCCTTTGTAATTGCACAAATCATAAGCAACTTGACAGGTGTTCTATAGCTGCTAAAGGACACTATAAAACTAGTTCAGATTAAGGTGTTAAAAGGACATGTATAAGTCCACAGGTACGTGCACTAGAAGACTGTATATATTCAAAAATAACCAAAGAAAAGCAAAAGGACATGCTTGCTGAGTGTTTAAACAGTCAGTTGACTTTAGTGGAAGTTTTGGCAAAAGCTAAAGGCAGGCTGGCCACTTTCTAAATGACTGAATGAAAGAATTGATTATGTCTGTATCCGTTGTGTTCTTTCAGTTTCTGCATTAAATGCATTGTGTTTAATGCTTAGATATAGACCCCAAACTCTCAACACGTGTATTAAAAGGTGCATTACAACTCATAGAGTGTCTGAACCTGCTCTGAGTTGCAATCTTAATAACACTGCTTATTTTCCTTCTCCACAATTTTATATGACATTTACAGTTAGCATGTTTTCATTATGAAAGCCAAGAAATGTGATACCTTGAAGGACTTTTACATTAATGCTTCAGAAACACTTGAATCCGAAGCTCAAAGATAACTTCAAGGCTTTCAAAACCACTTAGGTGGGAATGTATAATACAATAAAAGGCAATATCTGCATGACTCTTTGCCAACTGAAACCACCAAGCACCACACAGATATATTAGGACATGACTTCGCCAGGTACTGACGTGTCTTGTGAGTCATTATGTACTCTCAGCTCTTTGAAATCAACAGACCCAAGTCAAGAAACACCCAGGACTTACTGAGATCAGGTTTCTTACAGATCACTAAAACAGTGTTTTCTGCTGTATTCTTTGAATAGAAGAACAAACACAAAAGCATCCACTTGCAGACATCAAAATTACTAAAATTGCTAGTGAACCAGCATTTCTCATGTTGTAATGAATGCAAAGCAAACAGCTGAGCTGGCAGATAACATGAAACTGTTAATTTGGAATTACAGAGGAATTTGACAGCAAGGCAATGCCTAAGGTTCTATCAGTATTTCTATTAAAAGCCACCATAAAAACCTACTGAACTCAGATATTTGGTGTGTGCTTTCTGAGCCTCAGACTCATTCTAATGTTTGCATTTGATCAAGGAGTTTCCACTGAAAAGAAATCAAATCAGTTATAATACCTGGCATTCTAGATAACAATTAAGTGAAGTTTAGGAGAATTAAATTTATTTGTACTTCTGTTACCTAGCAAATAAACTGATGTTTAGGAGAATTAAATTTATTTGTACTTCTGTTACCTAGCAAACTTTGGTCTTTAACATTAATTGCAATGCTTATCATTCCATAACTGTAAGAAAGAGCTTTCTTATTTTAAAAATAACCTGCAGGAGTAGAGCAATTGCTCATTCTTTATGACTTTGTGCTAAGTGTTCCTGATGTAGATACGTGTGACTGACAGTTGCATCTTAGTGTTAAGATATGCACTAGAAATAAAAGAACTGACTTAGGTCCATTATGTCTTCTGTGTGGGAATGGTGTCTTCTGCTTATTGTACTTTGTGCTTTTTGGTGTCTGTGATGCTATGTCAAGATTATTTACTGGCATAGCACAATCAGGCTATCAGTATTCTTCCTTGCATATGACTTCCAGTAGGCTGGGCACTTTCCACATGGGAAAGGCAGCTCAGCTTTTGTTTCAACAGTGTCACAAGAGAAAAAGGTGTGACTGAAGCAGCAACTCAGCAATTAATGAAATCCAGCCAGGTCCCCTTGGGCATTAAGGAAAGGCAGACACCCCTAGAAACACAGCAACTATTATGGCAGTGCCAGCAGCTTGGCACAGACCAAAGGGAAGGAAGTACAGAAGAAAGAACCATAGACAATTAAAGTAATCAGAACTTTAAGGTAATTATCCAGTCTGTAATACAGCCCAAAGCCAGGATAAAGGCTGCTATTCTTGAGACAAGTGTCATCCAATATTTTGCAGTCTGAGGTGGTCAGGACTCAGACCCTCAGTGCTGGGATTCACCTGCAGGAGAGCACCCCAGCAAGGTGACTCAGAGTGAAGAAAGTCATTTCTGAATCATGATGCCACTTCCTGTGGCAGTTTTTTTAATTTCCAGGATTCCCCTGGCTGTCTGATACTAGGTAGACTGTAAGATCTTGGGAAAACTGAGGATATCTATCTTGGACTGAGTCTATGCCTATTGCAATATAGTTGGTGTTGCTGGCTTTGCCTCCAGATTGAAGATTTAGTGTCATTTCCTCTAGTCCTTATAAAGGTAAGAATGGTAGGTCTAATTTTAAAATACATGCTTGTGTTTTTTAAGGGTTGCCCAGCTTTCTGGTTCCATAGTAATTTAAAAACTAGTCAATGTTTCCATTACAAGCTCCTCTTTTGGTGATTTATCATTGCAATAAAAACATGCTCATACATACTCATACAAAGTCTCTTGTGAAGGAAGCTGAATTCAAGTGTCAAAAATTGCTGTATTAGAGCAAGAAAAATACAAGAAAAATTACAAAGAACTTGATTCTGAAATAAATGCAAAATACTTGGTTTTAAGCATCTGAGGAATTCTGCTGAGTTCCAGAGCTTTGTTTACCTTGTTAATGAGCAAGCACAGGGATCAGAGTAATTAATAGTTGTGAAAAACAATTAATAAACTAATTAAATAATGGACACCATAAATATGCCTTGCATTCATTCAAGAAAAACCCATGTTTCCCTAGAAGAAAGGACATAGAAGAAAGAACATAGAAGAAAGGACACAGATCACAATCCTAATACAGAAAATAGTGACATCTCAAGCACGTAATGAATTTCAGTTGTACTTTTTACCTCTGCTCTTGTTCAATTTAATTGTAAGAAACTCAAGCTGTTAAAAGAGATTTGTCTCCTACTTTCTGAAGATTTGATAATGCAGAGAGTCTTGTGCATCTTTCTTCTTCCTGCCCATAATATCTATCTTGCATAGATACCATAGGAAAAATTACTATATATTCTAGTTATTGAAGGAAGATTACTGTGTGGTGGAGAGAAACTGAATGATGTTTCTATAGATAATTGATTCTTCCGTGGCTAGAACCCTAATCCAGCATTTCAGCAGTAGAAGCTGTTCCTTCTCTCTCCTTTCATCTTGTACCCACATGCCTGCTGAAGGGATTAAAGAAACAATTTGCAAGAGTTGCTTTGAAGGATAAGGGAAGAATCTGGGTAAAGTCACAACCTTTTCACATATTCTGCACCAAGTCCCCGGAGTATATATATTCTCAACACAACAGAGTGGTGCACTTATTTTGCTTAAACAAGTAAAGCAGGTGAGGATAATTTGGTGAATAAAAACAACAACAAAAAGAAGCCAACATCCAGAAAACCAAACCAAACCAACTCTCCTAAAAATTTTCCCCATGGAGGTACTAAGCTGTTTCTTTAAAATTCAAATATATCAAAATTATTCTTTGGCCTGAAAACTTTGTTAAGTGCCATGCTTCTTCAGACAAGAAAATGTTTTGCAGTAAAATTTTTTGAAACTCAAGTCACTTTTAGCCATTAGTTTATAGTCACAAACAACTGGAACTCACATGCCTTTGGACTCTTGCGTCAAAAAGCTTTTACTGAGAAAGGGTCAACACACTTAGACCCAGCAAAGCACTGCTGATACAGAAAACTTTGTCATATTTAGTCAGCATGTTATGATGAAGAAAAGCCATCTGGGAAGGGCTCTCTCTTAACAGTTCAACCAAATCTTGTGGAACGACTCTGTCTTAACAGCTCAACTGCATCTGTTCACCTCCACTGATGCCACAATATGCAAAACATCAGAAAAAGCTTCTTTGTGAAAAAGGAAAATTAATTGCAGCTGAAAATTGTATATTGTTATTGTTAAATTATTTGTAGGGGTAGATATCCACATGAAGAAAAAGTCATAGGAAAGGGACAATTTGCCATAAATGCCTACTTGGTAACTTGGTAAACAAAACACTAAATACCTGGGTCTGCTTGTGTTAGGCAGCAAGCCACTGACTAATGGCACCCTGGAGGTGTTTAAGAGGTGTCTGGATCTGGCACTGGGTGATGTGATTTGGGGTTTAGGGGTTACAGTGGCAGTGCTGGATTCACAGTTGGACTGGATGATCTTCAAGGTCTCTTCCAACCTTGACTTTCTATGAAATCCAAAATCAAGGAGTAGGTTTGCCAAGCCTCAGCTTAGAAGCCTGGTGCAAGACTCAAAATAAAGAAGTACCATAAAGACTTAGTCTTCTTTATGACTGAAGCTGTTTTTTAAAGCTTCTTCATAATTTGATTTGAAGGCTGGATGGGTTATTTTCCTATTGATTTTAAAGTTTCTGCCAGCTTTCCTACAATTCTGCTCTACTGTTAAGTACAAAGGCTCAATTTCTGCTTACAGCCCACCCATTATTTGCTTTTCTCCTTCCCATGCCTTGGAGCTTATACTTGCCTTTGGTTTAGGTTCTCAAAAAGTGACAGGTATATATGAATGGGTGACTGATCCATTAAGTGCAGCAATGCTGTATTGGTAGTCACAGTCCATGCACATCATTGATCCTTTCAGGTTATTGAATTCAATGGGAGTTTTTATACACTGTGACAATTTGTGTTCAGTCTGGGCATGACTAAATGGGGAATGGCAGGCATGCAACATTGCAGAATGAAGGGTTCTTGGGAAACCCCAGGTTTGGTATTTCCTTATTTTGAAGTGTGGATTTTGTAACCAGATCTAACTTCATATGAATCAGAACCCAAGGAAAGAAAGAGTCCATGAAAAAGGCAGCTGAAGATTGTAGCAGGGCACAAAACTACCAGGCTGAGTTTTGATTATTGCCAGGTAAATATCTGGCAATTCTGAACTTCAGAGGACTTGATTTTCCACCTAAAAAAAAAAGTGAATTTCAAGTGGATGTTGCTAATTTATTTCTTTTTAAAGAAAGTCCTCTCTGTTCACATGAATACACTTCTCCATCACCAGTGGGGCATTGATGCTGACTGCTTGTGATAGCTACACATAAACCAGCTCTTTGAGCAATCATTTATACACTCAGCTACCAGCCACACACACCTTATTTCCAGTGGAGAGAACTGATGGAAAACGGAGTGGAGAGGGCTGCTAAAGTGGGGCAAAGGAGGGAGCCTTTCCCAGCCCCCACTCCCCAGAGAGCAGCTCCAGCATCCCTGTAACCTCTTCTGCTGTGCTGGCTCCAGTGGAGCTGCACCAGCATCAGCTTGTGGTGCTGGCAAGCTGCCACAGCTTCCCTGAGCTCTGGTAGGCAGAGGCAGAAACATCTCTGGAAAAACAGTTTTGCAAGACAAAAGCTATGTATTTCTTTTTACAGTAAGAGCTCCTTTTTGTCCTGCCATGTACATGAGTGCACACTCCTCAACCATATTTCAAAGCCCTGCTGGAAGCGCCAAAGATGTTAAAACTTCTCAGGATGAAGTAACAAGAACATTTTATGCTGAAATAGGTCAGGGCTCCCAGGCATGCAAGTAGAACAACTGCCACCCTGATGATTAAAGCAATATAAGCTACAGCCTACCATAGGCTGGAGAAAAATCTCCTCCTTTCCTCCATACCCACATATGAGTTGCAAGTTGCTGGTCCAGATTATCCCAATAAAAGTGCTATCACTAACAACAGGGTGAGAGGAATTCTCAGCAGGTTTCTTGTCTGGTCTCCCTGAATGAATCTGAATTTTGAATGTGCAAAATAAATTCTAAGTGTCTGCCACAGCTATTACAGGAAGAAAAAAAGAATAATGTCACGTAATAGCTTGTGTCTCTCAAGAAGCTTTGATGTCAGGAAACAAAATACACAAGTAAAACTATTTTTCTAACTTATTCATCTTTGGGGGTTGCCAGAGGAAGGTCTCTTTTGCCTCCCAGACCACCATAAAGTTGAGACATGGGGAACAAGTGATCGTCCACATGACTCCTGTGAAAGTTCTGGATTTTCCAAAGGGCCGTTTACAGTTACATGTTTATTCATTTTTCCAGTCAGTGAGCATTACAAAAATAAAGGACAGAAAAACAGAGGTTATGCTAATAATTCCCAAGTGACTATCAAAAGCATGCAGTTTCAGTCACTGATGCAGATGATAGCGAAGTTTCTAAGGAAGCTAAGGGGAGATACAGCCCAGCTTTGTGAAATTGCTCAGAAGTTAATAATTTGTAAAATTTGTATCCAGAAGGTCATATCAACAATTCATTTTTAGATGATTATTTGAATTATTGGTAGCATTTGTCACATTCTCTGGCAGACACCAACTGTATTGGTTGCAGTGAGGTAGTCAGGAATTTTCCATCACAGCTGAAAAGCCCTTATGGTCAGCAAATACATCTATGACTTAAAAAAAAAAAATATCCTTCAGTTGAAGAAACAGTACCAAATTTCTGGTCTTCTGACATTCAGAACTATTCTATAGTTGAGATCTGACATTTAGACTGTTTTATCTTTTATTAGATTTTCTGTTTTACAAAAACAAATCAAGTCAAATTAGAAAAGTTCTGTGAACTTGACTAAATGCTGAGAATGATGGCCCATTTTACTGCCTTCCAGTGTGATTCACTGAATAATCCAATATGTTGCCTTGCTCCAGTAGAGGTGAAATAAATTACACCTTGCTTCCTCATGGGGATGTTGATAATAGATAAGCTGTTCATCTGCATTAAATGTAACAACTCTTCTTTCTGATTTCTCCTTTTTCGAAACATCTGAAACTTCTGAAGGAAAAAATACAGACTGCTAAGCCATACCAAAACAAAAGCTGTCATGGACAAAAAGTTGTTTTGTGGGGCAAAAGCAAAAAAATTGTCTTTAGGGACACGTTTCTACATAAGTCTCACTATCTTTATCATACAATTTGTCATGTGATTTGACCCTGTATTTTTTCTACTTTCCAAAGTAAGTGAAAAACAGTCACTTTTAATGGAAAGACCTTTGATATGTCCATTCATATGTTCTTCTACATATACCTGTTCCCATTGTGAATTTACATCATTCTATTGAAACGAATCTGGTGAAGAGGGGAACTGGGCTCTTCATATTTAAACACTCATTTTTCTATTGTGTATACACAGAGGATTTGGTACAAAACTCAGGAAAGTAAATGGGAGGTTTTCATTCATTTGCATTCAAAGACCTGCTGGAGAATCCCATTCCAATTCTGTAGCTTCCCTTTATTTTTTCTCTTTACCCTGTTTCTTCTTTCCACAAAAAAACTGGGGTATTCTCTGTTGCTCCCATGTCTTTTCCATTTGCATCATGCATCCTTCCCAACCCCTGTCACATGCCTGTCAGGTATAACAAGGTGTGTCTGATAAGCTACCTGGCTTATTCTCATTCATGGTGAAATTTGTTTCTCCCACATACAGGACATAAAGTCAAATGCTTTGTGAAAATCTAATAGAATCAACTCTCCACTCTGGACTTATGAGATACAGCCAAAGGAAAAATACAGGTACAACTTCTGGACCTGAACTATTCTTGGGAACAACTGCATGAGGAATACTGTGGCATTGGGCCAAAACTCCTTAGCTTTGCTGAATGTAGACTGACTCACAGGATCATCTTCGCTGTCTCTGTAACCACTGCACTGGTTGATCTGCAAACCAAATTGTCTTCGCCTGCATAATGGGGGATGACCCTTCCCTTTATCAAGCAAATTGCCTGTCTCATCTAAGAGGTTAATTAGGCAAAATGTTGAGGTTTAACCTCAGATAAAGATATTTCCAAATATCTTAACTCCCTTTTTTTTTTCAAGAGAGACACAATGGAGCAGCATGTGGGAACAACCAAGGTCACTAGGAAAGCAAGGCACTTGCAATTTCCTTGCCACCACAGCCATATGAAAAGCAGAAAAGGCCTTGGCTCTGTGTATGTCCTGCTCAGCAATAACAAAAAACATCCCTATATTACCAACCCTGTGTTGATAAGAACATCTCAGGCACCTCTCTAAATGAAAGACAGAGATGAAAGACAGAGGTAAGACTAAAGGCTCTAACTTAAATAGCTGCGGAGTTTGTCAAGAGCAATATATGCTGCAACAAGTTAAATCAGTGGGCCTCAGGGCTGTTATCTAATGGAAGCAGACCAAGAAACGTGCATTGCTGTGGGCTGAAAAAATACTGGTAACACTTGAGGAGAAAAGCCATTCTCTAACTGTAATACATCATGAGAAAAATCAGCTTTTAGGACAAAAGATGTAGAACTAATTGGCATTTGGGCCTAAAATGGATAGAAAGATATAAATACTTCCAATACAATTGTTCATGTAAACAGGCAAACACATTAAATATACTTTACTAAATATGCATTTCAGAAGATCCAGCAAGTTACAAAACAATGGTAACTAGCCACTAGAATAGAGTACTTGTATTTTCACTCACTTGAAGCAGTAATACAGAGATGACACAACTTCCAATCACCACTAGCAGCTCTAAGCAGGAATCATTCTGTGAAATTCCCAGGCTTATGTTACGTATGTGTGCTGTTTTTGGCTGGGGTTGAGATAATTTTCTTAACAGTGGCTGCTATGGGGCTGTGTTTTGGATTTGTGCTGAACACAGGGTTGATAACACAGAGATGTTTTTGTTATTGCTGAGCAGGGCTTACACAGAGCCAAGGCCTTTTGTGCTTTTCGTATGGCCACACTGGCAAGGAAATTGGGGGTGCCTGGGAGGCTGGGAGGAGACACAGCCAGGACAGGTGACCCAAAGTGACCTAAGGGAAATTCCAGACCACAGGACAACTTGCTCAAGATACAAAGCTGTGAGGAAGCAGGAAGAAGGGGGCTTTTGGGTGATGGTGTTTGTCGTCCCAAGTCACCATTGCACATGAGGGGGCCCTCCTCTCCTGGAGATGTCTGAACACCTGCTTGCCCACAGGAAGCAGTGAATTGATCCTTGTTTTGCTTCACTTTTGTACAAAGCTTTTGCTTTCCCTATTGAACTGTCTTTATCTCAACCCACAACTGTTCTGGCTTTTACCCTGCTGATTCTCTCCCCACTCCTGCTGGTGGGTGAGTGAGTTAGGAGCTGCCTAAGGCTTGGTTGCTGGCTGGGATTAAACCACAATAATAAGTGTGCTGGTTTTGACTGAGATAGAAGTAATTTTCTTCACAGTAGCTGATATGATGCTGTGTTTTGGATTTGTACTGGAAGCAATGTTGATAAGATAGGGATGTTTTAGTTACTGCTAGGCAGTGCTTATACAGTGTCAAGGTGTTCTCTGCCTCTCACATCACCCCCATCAGAACTGTAGAAAGCCACCCGGTATCACTGTAATGATCCCTTCTGTTTTAAAAGCTCTGAATACTATACATAATTCCTGTAATTAATCTAGTTCCATAGGCTTCAGTTTACCAGTCAGTTATTTGGCTGTGTGTATCAGAGGAAATAACTTGTTGCAGCCAGTCAGGGTTTATTGAAAGTAGGGAATTACTATCTGGAGCAAAGTCTGTTTCTAAAAAGCCTGCTGTATAAACCTATGCTCATTGGAAACACCGAAGTTGATCTTGATGACACATCCTATTTGCTGAAAGTTTACCGTAGATTGACTCATGCAGTTTTATGTTGTGCTCAGTTCAAAACACTTTTTTTTGGTTGAGTGGTAGCTGTTTCAGTGGTTACCTTTTGGTTTGATGGTTTGTTTTTATAGGGTAGAGAAAGTTTACCCAAATTACGAGCAGTTGCCAGTATTGCCTGAAGAAAAATGTCATCCTGACATTGATTTCTTTGGGGAATGAATCATGCAGCTATATAACTTTTAGCAGTGCTGTCTGTCTAGATTTGTGATCTTTTTCTTTCTTTTAGTACAGAGTTTGTCATTTGAAACAATGTGTGATGTCTCGTCTTAAGCATATTTATAGTTTTCCCCCTGTTTACCAACAGTTCTCTTCTGTGTGTCATTTTGTGTCTGGCATATGCATCATCGCTAGTTCCATTTCAGTATAGAAACCCATAATTTCACTTTATATTTTGTCCATATGCATAATTTTTGTGGCTATGTTTTATCCATGATGAGGCATTACAAGGAGGCCTTCTTAATGATAGAAACCATAACGTGTCCCAGATATAGCACAGTGTGGATAATTGCAGAGAGGAGTTCAGGGGTATTTTTAGTTTTGACAATTAATGACTGCCTACATGGAAGTTTTATTGAATTGCATCACATAAAAAACCACAAACAGAAAACCAGTGACACATTTCTTTGGAGAGCTCCCTTGGGCTCATCTAATCCAAAGAACATCAAAATGGCCAAATCTTTAAATCAGCACAAACGGAAAACCTTAGTAATGGATAGAGCTTCAGGCCAGATCCTGTTCATTTGAAATCTTCCACTTACAAGGAAAGGACTGAGGAATCCCAGGAGCAGCAAAATCAAAGCTGCAGATGTTTTTAGTCTGGTTCTAATCTCATATAATTAGAAAAACAGATAAATCATAACTTCTCAGTTTCTCATCTCTGCTTTCTTCTTAAGATTGCTTAATTCCCTTCTTGCCTTGTTCTATTACTGTGGGTCCCTGTTACTTACTATTTATTAAGTGCTTATTGATGCAAATCTTCGGTGGTATAAAGCCATAATGTTTGCCCTGATGTTCAGGGGCTCTCATCAATAAATCTCACCTCTTGCCCTTTGTTTCTTTGAAAAAGGGTAGGTCAGTGTTCAGTTTCTGACTCACCTGCCCACCATGGAGCAGCACTCACTGGATATGTGCCTGTCTGTTTGGCACAGCATGACAGCAGGTACAGTCATCACATGTGAGGAAGTTGTTACTAAGCATTCAGCTACTGACTCATTCCCCACCAAAAATCCTTCTTAAAGAAAACATGCACATATCTTACTAGTGCTAATTGGCAGTAATTCACTTTCAGATGGATTAAGCCTAGAATTTTTATTCTTTTTTTAAGTTACCATTGAAAACAAGCCAGTTCCAGCTGGGGAACTGGCATAGCCAGCATTGAGCAGGGTGCAAGTCAAAATCTATTTCCAGTGCTCATCTGTACCCTTGTGAAATTGGCTTCCCATCTCTGTGAGCAGGCACTGTGCCATCCTGCTGCACGGGTACGAGGGTGGGCAGCCAAGCCATCATGTGCACACACTGACTGTGGGCAGGAAGGGCACAAATCCAAGCCAAGGAATGTGGATGCAACAGCATGGCTGGAGTGTAAGCACACATTCAACAGTAAATGTACCGTGCCAACAGCATGAAGCTGAAATCGCCTCTGTTATCAGCCAAACAGCCTCCTTCACTGTGTGAAGTCATCTTCATTGCCAAGGGATCAAGACATGTACTGCACCAGAAAAGAAAAGAGGTGAAGAAGGAGAAGAGCAGTCAGATCTTTTTGAGGGGTTGTACATTCATGCTCTCCCTGCTCTTTGCACAGCCATTTTGCTTTTGATTAAGTTGTTGGTCTTTGGAAAGAAAACAACTGATCTGTGATGTAGCAATGTGGATGCTTTGCATGGCAAACCTCTTCTGTACTGGGAAGCCAAGGACCAGTTAATAAGAGAGGTAATATCTTTCGGGTTTATTCTTAACTGCTTCTGGCTGGTAAGAACTTAAGGATGTGCTTTTAACTGCCCGAGGGTTAAGACCTCTTTGCCACAGAACAGTACAAGAACCTGCCAGGATCTACACTTTGCTCCCAACTCATGCTGCTCTGACCAAATTGCAACTATCTAGTAGATCATAGCAATTTCCTGTCCCTTAGGCTGAAAGTGACCCTGAAACCTGTAAGAATAAAGCTGGAATCTCCAAAACACTTGGAGAAATGACAGTGTTACATAGGGTTTTACTGACACTGTTGGACACAATCTGACACTGTCTTTGGAACTGATTTAATCTTACTTGTAAACTCATACATTTTTTTGAATGCTGTCATAAAATTCATAAAATTGGTGATGAGAATTATTGTGCTGATTTATGATTTATGTGGTTTTTTTTTATATCTGTACTGATATTGCTGCAGCGAGAGAGCAGGTAGATTAAAAAGCAAAGCATCCAAGCAGGAGTCACTTCCCATGTGAGGATGAGACCAACAAAAACTTGAAGTCTAGGAGAATCCTGCCTCAGGGAAAAATGGCTCTCAACAGTTTCCATCAATGACAAAGTCATTACTATTCAGTAATCTTTTTATAAGCCCTGTAGCTCATTTTTCTCCTTGCCAGAGGTGGCTCAGCAGTTATTCCAACTGATGCAAATTGCTCCAAATTGGTAGAAGTCAAAACAGTCCTTTTATCCAGTCTGTGGTAGTACTGTACTTTATATGCTAAACCACTATTAAACTAAAACTTGGCCATAATGACATCACATTGTACAGCTAAGCAAGTATCCACAATTCAGAGGCATGCATATGAATTCGGGAGTGAAATCCAGCCTTCCAGTTTCCAAATCACGTGTCAAAAGCTCTAGAGATATCAGCAACAATCAGCACCGAGTAGGAAAACCTTATAGTTTTAAAATCTTTCTTCATTACACAAAACTTGACCTTGTAAAAAGACCTAATTTATTAGCAGGTTAAACAAACAAACAAACAAAAAAACCCAAAACCAACCAAACAAAAAACCCAACCAAAAAAAACCCACCAAACCCACAACAAAACAAAGGGCTTTCTGAGTATGAACTGAGTGAAGGAGTTTTTTTCCTTTAGTTTTGTTATGCTGTGAAGTGGAAAATAAGCAACCACCATCACCCTGCCTCCTTTACGCTAGCAAACAGTCTGGCAGACAACAACTAGGAAGATGGGAGAATGAGGTTCAAAATGTTCCTTTTCTTGCCAGAAAGACACCCACACAGACATGAATCCAATGTTACAACACATTACACAACACTGTGCGTCCCCAAGCAGCAGGGAAACAGATTAGGACATAAGATAGAGTTCACTGGACAGGACAGACATCGTGAGACACATTTGGTAGCAGAGTTCAGGCAGTGACCAGGGCCAGGAGCCTTCGGGCTTGGAGGCAGGTTTTCAAGCTTTCTCTGTTTTCCCACTCTCTCTTTTTCACACATCCTTGCCCTCCCTTTCAGCTGGATCTTGCAGGGCAGGTAGCTGCCTCCTGGTTTGTTGGCATTTCTTTTGCAAACTGCTGAAGGAAGTGCTAAAAGCTGTTTGGCTCTAGCTCTCTTCAGAAGGTATGCAGCAGAGTTTGAACTGAAAAGGAAGAAAAAAAGAGAAATGAAATAATTATAAATCTAGATAATCTGTACAATAATAACCTATAAGGTTAATCTATAACATGGGTAATGCAAGGCACATGAATTCTAGGACCAGGAGAATCAAGTAGGACTGGTAGAGCTTGAGGTTTGAAGTTCTGTCATTGCTCTGCTTGATAAACAGGTTTCATATAAAATCCACAGGTCAGCACATCACCTCTGTACCACTTAATCATTTTAAGGTTTTCTCCTGGACACAAGCCTAACATCTGCCATCTCCTGTGACTGTATCTGCCACCATCACACAGCTTTTTCCAGAGCACCCCACACAGTTCCACTTCATGGAAGGGTTTCAGAGCATGCTGGAAATCAGCTTTACCCTAATCCAAGGCTTTGTACAAGGTTCTGTCAGTTTGTGGAGAGCAGAATCAACGTTTTTAGTTTGTTATGGTGGGGAGTATATCTATTCTCTTGAGGTAACTTGTGCACCACTTTGCCACTAATCCATATTATAAACTTAGAAAGCAAACAGAAAAGATTGCACACCAGTGCTATTTCAGTGCACATCTGTGTGTCCAGGTCTGTTTCTAAATAGAAATACTTTCATTAGCTATGCAATCCTCTGTTTAATGGCTTACGTGATTTCTATTTTTTTTAAGAAAGGAGCCTCAAACCAAACTAGGAAGGGTATAACTAGGCAGGAGAGAAGTGTGATTCCAGGCAGAACATTATATTTGGTTCCTATTTCTGCAGCCCTAAATAACAACTCTCCAAAGAGCATCAGGTATGTTCAAATTCCAGAGCCAGAAATGAGCTCCATAGCTCAAGACATGAAGTGATCTCTAGGAGGAGAATGAAAAACTCTAAAAGACAAAAATGCCTGAGATAAGAATGTAAAAATCTGAGGCTGGGTACATGCTCACAATCTCTCATGTGTAAACAAACAGTTAAATTTATGTCAGGGAGCAGCATGTTTAGTTTTCTGAAGAAGACATGTTTCCCAGAAGGAATTACATAAATATTTATGAAAATGAAGCAGGAAATATTTTCCCAGGGTAGGACACTGTTCAGCACTGCATCAGGTCAGTAGAAGCTGGGGTTTATTTTGTCAGTCTTCTCCTGGAACTGAATCACTGCCTTCTTGTTTCCAAAAATCTGTTCTGACACAGGAAGAAACTGCACTTAGATAAACACAATTACAAGCCACATTGAGCACTTAATTTCTATCACATCTCTGAATACATATGTGAATTCCTTGCATTTTTGGATAGTTTCTCTGAGTGATTACATGGAAAACAATAGCCATAAGTATCTGTCCTAGGCCTCTCAGAAAGGCTGGAGCCATTAGGTCGAAGGTGTCGTCAGCAGAACTGAAAGCCTGCAGGATAACAGAGAAGCATCCTCAATCCAAGTGTTCACAATAAAAGTGCTTATAACACATTCAGTGTGAGCCAGGACAGTCTTGCTAAGTGCAAAACTTAGAGACAAAAAGTTGTAATGCAGTGCTACCTGAGTGAGCAGAAGTTACACACAACTGAGGTCTGTTTACCAAATGGGGTACAAGGTTCAGCACTGCACCTCATAAAGCATCCAGCAGCTCTCTGAGTCTGTGGTCTGCAACCCGAGCTCCTTATGAGATTTCAGTGCTGACCAGCTGTTCTGTTCCCTGGGTACCAGCTGTCTCCAAACCCCTTCTGCCTCACAGCAGATTTGTACAGCTGGAACCTGTGTCAGCTTTCCTGTTTAAGTGCTAAAAGCTGAGGGGAATTGGAGTGGAAAGGAGAGGTAGGAGCATCCCAAGAAGGAGTTGTAAGCTCTAGTGCAGACCTAAGGTTCTCCCAGAGTGCCAGCCCTGTGTCAGACCAGAAAATGCTCACAACCATCCCTCAAGGTACCCAACTCAATAAAGAGCCAAACTAATCAGCAGGAAACCAGAGAGATCATAGTTGATAGCAGAACATAAATTTCTATACAACTGAGGCTGATAAAGCCTCTCAAACATCCAACAAGAATTATCTATAATCATTAGAGTCCTACATATAAGCCAAAGATTTTGGAGAGTTTTATCCTTAGATTGGGTGTTTTTGTCAGTTACTTGCAGGCATATAAAAATCTAGTCATTGTTTATATCTTAATCAGAGGAACAACAACTGGTGGAGACTGTGTTTACAGGCTCAATTAGACATTGCATAGTGTCAAAACCAAAAATGGCATTTTACAAAATAGCCCTAGGATTACTTTCCTCCCTACACATTGCAAACCACAATACTCTGCCCTTCCTCTTCCGTTTTTCTCAGCTTTGCCACCATGATTGATGTATCCAGCATGACAGAATGAAACACCCCAAATCATCATGACCCCTGACACCAGAAGATAAACCATCTAGGATCCCAAAGCAAATAAATAGTCTTCCTTCTTTTTTTCTTCAGGTGCTCCCAAGTTTATTCAGTACAGTAAGGTACAGAAGGGGAAGGTTCTCCTTAATAGTGAATTTGAGTCAGAAAGGATGCCAGCAGACTCTCAACACTTATGGCTGAATCAACCCATGGTTACAAGCAGGATGTATTAACCTGCAGTCCAACCACAGGATCTGTGACTCTACAAATGATGAAAATTGGCTGTAGATATGGCCACCTTTTGATGAACAGTATTTCAGCATGTTGTCTGTGCTCCTTATTGTCTGTTGACATTTAACTACTAACATCTGAAGAGTACGCAAATGAAGGTTATGCAAATTTTCAAGGAAGTTACTTGGATTCCAAATAGACAATGCACAACACAAAGGTTACCTGACTAGTGCTCATTTCAAAGAACAGAAAATTTCCGGATACTTTTTGATGCCTTTTCAGGGTTTCCTTGTAAAACATTCATGCCTTTGGAAGTGTTTGTTTTGTGATCTTTATGTCTGGACAATGTGACCTAGTTTATTTTTCTTTCTTGCCTACAGTCATTTCTTTAAGCCTGATTCAATGAGAATTAACATGCACAATAGGCACTCTGCTTCACTAAATATCCATCAGCAATGAAGCTGCTTGAAGATTTTTCAGTGAAACTGGTTTGATAAATACTGATCTGCCAAAATCCAAGCTTTTTGTGGTAGTACATCAGTTTTGATGGATTGCCTGTTAAGCAAGGTTTTCTAGCTCCAGGACAGCATTCCTGGTCCAACACACAGGAAGACATAACTGATTAGCACACACCCTTGTAATATAGCAGTAGAACCATACGGCTTTACTGCAAGCCCTGTTTTGAACTAGGCAGAGAAATAATTCAAATCTGGATCTCCTACATTTTAAGTAAGTGTTTTCCTTTCCCAAGTTTTTAGATCCATTAAATCTAATTTCTCTCAGTATTTTCAGGAGGCCTGTGACTGTCATGGAAGGTGTGGTGGGGGTGGGAGGTGGGGGTCAGGGAAGAGTAGAGTCTTGATTTATTTTCTAAAGTGGAATGAAAATATTTGTAAATGACCACACCACTATCAGAAAAACGTTCCCTGCTTAGTCCCAGATAGTAACTGAAGTAGTTAAACAAATGGTTTCCTCTCTCACACTTTAGCTCTCTTTATCCCTGATAAATAACAAACAAGTCACTGTAAGTCTCTCTGTACTGTGGAACAGATAGCATCATTCATGTCAGTTTGGCAACATTTCCCAAAATGCCTCCTCCAACCCTAAGTACACTAGCTTCCCACTCCTACGCTCTCTATTCTTGCTCTTACATTGACCTTCTGCTCACAAAATGGAAAGTGAAGAGAAGAAAAAGTTAAATAAAACAGATTTACAGTGTACAAGTCAGAGGCACAGTGCCCAATGCAAATCACAGAGGAACAAGTTTATTTCTGGTATGAGCCTACTCAACTATAATCCTGGCTTTGTTCATCCTCCCCCTCTAGCTCTGTGTACCCCTTACCAAGACCACTTTTGAGGGGGTCAGTTAGATAACGTTCTTTCGGACAGAGACCTCAATTTATTTCTGAAAAGCACTGTATATATTTTAACAAAAACAAACAAACAAACAAACAAACAAAACCAAAAAAACCCAACACCAAGCTGTTTTGAGAAGGGGGACAGTCTGTGAGCAGGCTAGAAAGAAATAGGAAGAGGAATATCTTGACCCTTCTTGGGACTTTGGCCAACATTTTATCACAGGTGAAATCCTGAAGTCAGAGCCTTTCTTCAGGCTTTAAGTAAAGGTGTTCACTTTTGCATCACTATTTTTACTTATTCTGTACGCCCAAAGGCTGAAAGGTAGGACTAGGGAACCAATACTTAAATAATGAGGAAAGTGTCTCAAAAGCTATTAGCATAGAAAATACATTTTTTCCTAGAATGGAAAGCAAACACCCTCTCACACACTACATAGTTCAAAAGCCTAGTTCAACTTTTTGAGTAGCTGTCTCATTATGTAAGAAACCAGAAGTTAGCGAAATTCCTGGAAATATTACAAATAGTCATCTGCCCTTTCTTTTCTGCCAGGCTACCTTGAACATCCTCCTATCCCTGGTTACTGTGTTCTCCTTAAGAGAAAGCTAGAGTTCTTTCTAGGAAGGGATTGCACACAGATAGGTATCTGTCATAGCTCCTTCTAAAAGGAAGGATGCATGCAATCTGTTCCTCCATCCAAGAGGTCTCCTACACTGGTTTCAGGGTCCCAGCACCCAGCCAAACACCTGAAGGCTACCTCAGGATTAGAACCAGCTGGAGTTTCCTGGACAACCCAAAGATAACGTTCTGTTGGGATCTATGCTACACCACTGTCCTGATATATGGCCTCTCCCAGTGCATGGGAAGAGTGATATGGGAGAAATGATGCAGTTATTCAAGTTCATCTTGTTCTGTCTTCAGTCCTGAAGTGTGTCCCTCCTGTACTGTGTCTACCAACATGATCTGGGCATGGGGCTAGCATTATGGAGCTATCTGTAAGCATAAACCCATCATTTGTGGGTTTCAGGGTAAAACACCCATGGATAATGTCAACTTTTCATTTGCTACTCTAGGGACTGTGGCTACCTGGCACCAAAAAGGTGAGATATAGCACCAGTGATTCCCACTCACAGCAGACTGGCAGCTCATCTGTTGTCACTAAGAGTCTCCTTGGAGGAAAGCTTTTATGGAAAATTATCTTTATATGTTATATGCAGTCTGCATTACTCTTCCAGCACACAACCAGCCAAATGTATCCTATAACTAATTAGTACACACTTTGATACAATACCAAAGTCCCTTGTGTAACTGAAAAGCTGGGCATGAAGAGTCAGTGCTGAGAGGAAAAAATTTACAAGAGATATTCCCATATGTTGGAGAAATTTTCCATGGCAAAAGCAGCTAAATCTCTCACAGATAAGAGATAAATTGGAATAAACAGCTGTCAGTGTTAAATAAATATCCTGGATAATGTGCAGGACAGAAATAACTACAGCATCGTCAAACTCCTTTCTTCACTTTATTTAGCTGTTCTTGCATGTAGCTCCCAATCTTTCCACTGCTTCAGTTAGTGAAGCATTTATTTTTGAGTCAGCTGCATTTCTTAAGACTGTAACAACGAAAGGCATTTCCTGAGAAACTGCAAGGATGAGCAGCAAGAAAGAACAACAGCTAAGGATATATGGGACCCTTGTGGTGTTTTTTATCTTGCAAGTTCGGATTTTTTGTTTTGATGTTGATAATCGACCTACAACAGATGTCTGCTCAACACACACAATTTTACCTGGACCAAAAGGTGAGGAATTATCAGGTTGCTAATGCTGAGACCAGTACTGATAAAGGCTGCTGTTTTAAAAATAGGGACTTGGAGGCTTGTGGCATGGGCTGGGCATGAAAGATGTGAAATATTGTAGACTGTACAAACATCTAGTGAACTGTAAATGTAATGGGGGAAAATAAAGAAGCAAGGAGATTTAAATTTTCATTTCTTTAGTTTCAGGAACAGTGTCACATATTTTCATATAAGTTAGAGGTGTCTTTTTGCATCTTACTCCAGTGACCCAAATCTTCTCTTATTTCTTGTGCTTGTCACACAATGAAAACAGCCAACAGATACAAACTGAGGGACTTGTTTAAAAGTAGGCACCTATTGTGAACTGTTAATGGTCTGCTTTGCATCTACAGATAGGGAGAGATATGCAATATTTTAAATGAGCAAACTGCCATTATTTTCAAATGTTTACTTATAAATACATCTCTGCTACATTCATCAGATGTGGTCCAATAGCTCTTCCTGAATTAAATAGGACCCTTGCTACAGATTTCAACAAGAACTAGATCAACTCTGGCACGTACAAGTCTTTTATCTTCAAAACACTTTGCAAATATCTGAAACCAGATTTTCTGCATTAACTTACTTTTTCTGTAACACAAATAACATCAGTGGAATTGCCTGAAGGGTATCTTATTAGGTCCATGACATACAAATCTATCTTGCAGTGACAAATCTAAAGTATATATTCCACACCATGGCTATTGCAGTTTCAAACTATTGCTTTCTTTTTGGTAATTAATTGTATTTTTCTATAGGCTGCAGACTGAGAAAAAAAAAGTGCAGCTGATTTAAATTTAAAGCAGAAAAAAGATTATCAAGTCAAGAGCACTGCTACAGACTCATTTGTTTTTATGATGGATTATTCAAATGCGTGTTGCTTAAAGGACCATTTTTAATCAGGAAATTAATTTCTTTCTGATTACAATCCAAGCTTAAACTTTTGCTGCCACAGCATAAATGCAGAGAGATGTAATGGTCCCCAAGGGAGCTAGTGGGTGTTGGTTTAGTTAGCATCTAAGTAATGGCTGGAGAATGAAGTTTGACAGAATTGTGTTTAACAAGTCACAAGGCTAATGAGGGGGGTCTCATGACAGCACAGTAGCTGGGACTTCAGCTGGCTTCTGTGGTCTACCTAGTATAGGGAGCATTTGAAGGGTAGATATTATTGTTCTTTGTAAATGTGGTACTGTGAAAGTCAGGATTTAGTCATTCCCAGTTCTATTCTTCCTGGCTGACATCAAGACACAAGATGAGACCGGCAGTTTATTGGCACAGCTCAATCTACTACTTTAGATCACCATTCCCAAGATCCATGATTGGTAGAAGGGGTATTGAGTAAATCATCTCCAAATTACGGTCTCACATCCACTGCAGGTCATCAAATACATTTTGGAGACTATGTGATACGATCCTGTAGATTAATTTCAGTTTCTATCGGAGCTGAGCTCATCCAGGAGAGTTACAAGTAGCCCTTAATGACACCAGTTGTTTTAACTTCCAGTCATCTGCGCAATTAAAGACTGAGCAGGCTGAGTGTATGAACTACCCTGTTATTTATCAGGCATCCCTTGTAGTCAAGGCTGAAATGTGCTTACCTAATATTCCAGAAGAAAGTCTGTCCCGCTGTCAGTTTTCCTTCATCCATCTCATGTCTATGAACTCAGAGCCCAAGCTTATGACCACAGCCACGGGCAGCACTTTGCTGCTTAAACTCTAACCTTGATAACGGACAAGCCTCTGACTCTTGCTGCTGTAGTTTATATTCCTTGTGTTACATCTCTTGTGTCCCTTTGTCCCCTGTTCTCTTAAAAACGGGGTTTGACTCACCCTGAACAAGTTTTAACCCCTCACCTCCATCTGCTCAGCATCTCAGCTATGGTAAAATAGGGTGGTACTCCCACAAGACAGAGGTGCTGATCTCACACAGTATGTTCACCAGCTGTTTCTACCACCATGTGCTAGATTCCTGTTGTGGCAACTTCCTCCTTCCATGAGAACATGGAAGTGTCCAATGGGCCAAAGAAACCAGAAGTGCAGGGAAATAAAAGGTATTCCACAGCTAGAATTCCTAGACTTCCTAGACCACCTTACCTATCCCAGTGCAAGGCATAAATTGTCCTGTAGGCTAGATCCCATTTGTGTGCTACAAGTGGGATGTAGCCCAGTCCCGTGCAGCAGAGATACCCCTGTTTCCATCACACAGTACAGCGGAGAGGAGAGCACTGAGGGAGAAATGGGGGTGTCTGGAGAGCTCAGAACTGACAACCCTTTATTACCTGCACTATTGGAGGCTGCATGACTCAGTCCTCTAGACATTCACAGTTGCTACAGGAGTAAGCTCTCAACCTCTTCACATGCTCACCCTGAAAATCACCTGTTCAAGAACAGTTGTGAAGATGGGCCACTGACACGAGCCACATGTAACTCATCCAAGTTACTTTGTGAAAGCCATAATCTTCCCCTTCAGAAATATCTTTGTTATGCTCGTACCTCAGATATCACAAAAGCAGTATGACATGAGCAGTGAGATGGAAAAAAAAGGGTAATTCCATGCTGATTACCAGAAAAGTCTTCAACACCCTGTGACAGTCCCACCAGGTCCCAGAAAGCATAAGGCAAAACCTTATGCAGAAGCCATCACGTACAATCTGAAGAGCTAGAAAGTACTCTGGAAGACTGCAGTCTCCCAGGAAGGGAAGGAATGCAGTGACTGTCCTGTCAGCCTTTGCAGGCAGTGCTGCAAGGACAGCAGCGTGTCTGAGTCCCAGTGCTCGGTGTGACGAACCCCAATGGTTCCAGCCCAGCCTCTGGCAACTCACATGGTGCTCACCAGGTACTGCCATCCCCCACAGCTGCTGGTTCCCCTTGCTGGGGCAGGTAAATGAAACCTGAAGCCTGTTTGCAAAGAAACGTGCAAAGAAATTTGCCAAACAGGCACTCCAGAAAAATGGAAAATTAAGAAGAAAAAATAAGAGAGAGTCAAAAGTTGGCACTCTTCTCCATTTCCTTTTCTAGGCAATACTCAAGTCTCTTCTCAAAAAGAGGGCTTTTTCATTTTCAATGAAGACAGCCCACTGCAATTGCTTTCTTGTAATGCCTTCCTGAAAAATGATTTGAGGTAGGCAAGCAGCTGGCTTATGTGGCAGTTAAAAACAGAAATGTATGAGGGATGAAATAACCTAGGAACACCCCACCACCCCCACCCCTCCCCCCCAAAAAAGTACAGATTTTTATTGTTCGTAACTAGTGATTTTTGATGTTTGACCCAAGATGTTAGGAACAACTTGGTCCTAACTGGGCTATTGTGGCACAGGAACTCTGAAAATTTACATCTTATATTAGGTAACACTGATTCAGAGCTGAGTAACCAGGGCAACAAAGACCGTGTTCTGTACTTCATTGACTTCTTGGGTCCAAAGAGAACCAAGAGATCAAGCATAAGCAAAACAATGAATTTTCCAGGGCAGCCAGGTGCTTGGCCTAGCAAAAGTAGTTATGGCCCTATTGCTTAATTTCTACCCTTCCAAGCCTGGAAGCAAAGCAAGCTGGCTGTTGCTGCTGCTGAGAAAGGATCTGGGACCGTGGGCAGGCAGCAGCTAGCACAGTGAGAGCAAAGGCATCAGCTGTTGGTTGTGGCCCTGGCAGCATCAGGAGGATCAGGCTCTGCTCCCCTGGACTCTGCCTTTGAGGGGTGTCCCAGTTCTGTCCTTTCTTCCAGCCTGCTCTCCCCTACAGACTGCAAGCTCAGAGTTTTGTCTGATTTGCAAACGCAGTTTTAAGTGGGCTGCTGACATAGAGGAGACAGGAGTTGACCTGCTCTGAATAAATCAATAAGCAGCAAATGAGGGTAGAAATAAGCAGGGGAGGACCCAAAACTCTGACTCCTGAACTCCTATTAAATATGTAAGCAGGGGCTGGCACTGCAGAAGCTGATTTTGCATGGATTCATGGGAGCTCAGCACTTCAGAAGACTGGCTCTAGATCTTGCTATCTGTCCTTGGTCCCAGTTAATTTCCTTTGAAATGCAGACATGAGAACTTTGAAAGTCTTGAATCAGATCCAGGTTGAGAAACTGGAATGAGATAAAATCTGAAGAGCACCGGGAGTTTCCCACAGCAGTTTAGAAGTAAAATGTTTCCTTATCATTATTTCTGACAAATGATGCTTATAAACTCTGTGACATTGGCTGGTACCTCAAAATAGCATTTACTGTGGTCACCAGTATAGCTGTCCATCTCTCAGCTTTAATTGTGCTTACGCAGTACTACTCCTGGAAAATCTCAAACTCTTTCAGAAACCAGATATGCTGCTATCCACGTTGCCTTCCAAAAATATAAATTGCCTTACCACATCCTATAGCTGTTCAAATCTATAACTAAACTTCCCTCTTAGTGCCTCAAGTTTGACCTGAAGAGTCCTTTAATTTCAACACATAATTCTGTTTTTCATGGCTTCTAGAATTCCTCATTTTAGCACACAGTAAGTTTTTGGAGATTATCAGCCTGAGCTATATAGCATGTATGTGGGGACTTAAATACATAAATTCAAAAGATAGTGGGTCTGTATTTCTTACCAATGGCAGGCTGATTCCTCACTGAAGCCACCATAATTCATGGGTCTCTGAGATCATGAGATCATTGCAGAGCTACAGGCTGGGAAAATCAAATCAGGCAGACCAAGTAACAGGAGAATCAAGAATGATTGAAATTATTTCTGTGTTATTAAAGAAATAATGTATATTCCATTCATGCATAAAGGCCCACACTTTGAAATAATACAAGTCAGCAGGGGTTCACTGAGCCTACTAAAGGCTTGAGTTTGCCTCATGCAATGCAATAGGAGAGGGGGTATTTCTAATGAAGTCAATAGATAAGTAGAAAAGCAATCAGAGAATCCATTTTTTTTCTTGAAGATTCTTTCTATTTCACAAGGGGAGGGCTTGTATTTCCCAATTTGAACCTAGATGAAGAAAGATAGCCTGTATAAGAGTGATGTATATGCAAGAGCCCTGCATGTTCGTGCAGGTCACCTGGGAAGCTGACCATGGGTGCAGTTTTACACTGCAGCTGAACATATTACTAAACTCTCAGATTTTCTGGCAAAAAGGGAGGCCAAACATCTTTTTCTTCCGCTCTGACCATGTGATCACACCTTCACCTGGTGCAGGCTCAGCTTTTCACAGAATCACAGAATATTCTGAGTTGGAAGGGACCCACAAGGATCATTGAATCCAACTCTTATGTGAATGGCCCCTCTGTGGATCGAACCCATGATCTCGACGTTGTCAGCACCAGGCTCTGACCAAACCAGGCTTTTCACTGAGCTTCAGCTCACTCACTAAAAATGGATCTCTGCCTTATTGATGTTCCTCTGTTTAGGGAGATTAATTTCTTCAAAACAGGGTCAAAAGAGTGCTCAACATCAGGCAGAGGGGAGGGAGGCATTCAGGACAGTGCTGGGAACTGAGGGGAGGAGGAGGGACAGGGAAGGGAGCATCATGTCAGACAGCCAGCTGATGTCAAGAAATCCTGTCCTCCCTAGCCAAATACAGCATGAAAGCAAAAGTGCACACTATTATGGGAAATTTGCTCAGGACATAAAAGACACTGAAAGTGAAATAAGAGGAAATTTTGAGTCTTTCCATTGACGTAACTGTGACGCACTCATACACTGGAAATACAAACTGGGCTGTGTTTGCTTATTTCTTAAAGTCTGTGACTCCCTCTGGTGACAAACTCTCTCAGCAGATATTGTGCATGCACAAGTGCTACAAATGATGTCCCTGCTCAGGGTCACTCAGTGTCCCAGGCTTCAGAGTTAATCCTGTGGCTTACTGCAGACATGCTCTCAACCTAATGCAGGGCTGTCTCTGCAGATAAATGTGGGCTCTATAACCGCCAGGAATCACATCCTGGTTCTCCAAGAACCATGGTCAGCCCTTGATTAGAAGGCTTGGAGAGTCACTAAATATATGTGAACAATATCTATGAACCTGAAAACATCCTTAGTTCATGAATGCAAACCAGGTAAATTGCTTACAAAAGATTCAGCAGGGAAATCTAAGTCACTTGTAGGTCAGTAAATTCTTACTAATTAAATTCTTACCTTCTAACATTTAGCTACTTAGAGTTATTTAGTCAAACTCCAAAAAAGACAGAGCCCCTTTTAACTGCCTAGAAATCCTGCTAGTCATTAGACCTTCAGCATTTTCCTGAGCTTGTTTTCAGAAGCTCTGTGGTTCCCTCTCAATTACAATTAAAATTTTCTAATGGCTGCAAAATTCACTTACTTCTTATGGCTTCTGCTTTTCTGCCTTGCACAGTTCCAAGCTGGAAGAGTCTAATAATTTACTGCCTCAGGTGTCTATTTTAGCAATCTGATATTTCAAACCTGTGACACAGAAGAAAGCAATCAACTTGAGGAAATACTAACAAGGCTGAGAAATGGTCTTCAGTTAATGACTCCAAGTACTTCTTCACCCATGCTTCAAATGCCAGTGCAGTACATTATCTGACATCCTTGCAGCCACAGTTTTAAGGTGACAATCTGCTAATTAGGTTAAACTTTAACCTGATACTGCCCCAAGTGCAAAGCAGCCCAAAGGAGAGGTTAACCTCTAGGCATATGAGGTCAAGGATCAAAAAATTCATGTTGCACAAACAACAATACTACAAAAGTCAAAAACCCAGTCCAGAGTACTAGCAGGACAGATTTTTTTTCTGGAAGATTGAAAAAAAAAAAAAAAAAAGGTGGTTAATGCAGCGGCATGGCTTGTCCACATGAAGTTCCAGAGGAAAGGTGGGGATGCTTATGATAAACTAAAGCCAACTCAACCCCTACCCAAAACAGTCAGCCAATCTCTCACAGCCTCTCCTACCTGGTTGCAAATCATAGCAACACCACAAGAGGGGAGCACAACCCAACAGTTCACATTTCCTGCCAAAATTTGCGTTCACAGCACACAGCAGCTAAAGGAGGACGCAACATGTACCGTATCAGCAGGCACTGGGCCTAATCTAGTCTTAAATTAACAATTAAATGGTATCACAAATACTGCTTGTTTCTACCCTTGTTTTGTAATGGCCTACCTATTCTCAGGTGATAGATGGAGAGAAAAGCAGGATTACCCTCTGTTACAGACAGACAAATTATTGTTCTTCCCATTTTCCTGAATATGAAGAGTAAGAGTGTGGTAGGCTTCTTTACACCAAGAGGAAAAGAGGAAACAGGAGATGGAACTTACTTCCCCCTCCCTTAGGCTTTTAGAGGTCTTAAACAAAAATTTGGATCGCACAAGGTATTAATAAAAGTTGAGACACTCCCTGATCTCTGGAAATCTCCAGAACAAACTTTCCCATACCTTTCATTCCTTTCAGCTGTGAGTTCTCAGGCTGATGGTCCATACAGAACAACACAAACAGCTCTGGGTGTGAAATTCTTGTTCCAAAGTCCCCCAGGAAAAGTCACTGGATCTTTCAGTGGCTCAAAATGTTGCAACTGAGACAGGAATAAAACATCTTTAGAGAGTCATCACAGCTTCTCCACGTGTATATCGACTTTCTTTTCTGGGTTCTATTTTTAGGATTAACTGTTTCACAAAAGAGAAAGGGAAGGGAAGGGAAGGGAAGGGAAGGGAAGGGAAGGGATGGATCTTGCAGAGGGGTATTCCTTCTGCAGCAAACAACAGTCCCTCCAGAGCCTTTAACTCTACAGAGCATCCTGCAGAGAATGTAACTGGCTGGTCTGAGAGAGGTGACGGGGACTGTCAGGATGACAAGCCCTGGTTTGGAAGGTCAGCAGAAATCTGATTTGTTTTCCACAGGCCAAGGAACCTTCCTCAGCAGCTTCTGTACCAGACCCAGAATTACAGCATATTTTACAAAAGGAATTCATTGCACAGGGAAAGGCTGGACATGAAAAGCTTCCCCCATATCCCTTTCCCGTCAGAGAACATGGTTTATTTGTGAAATATTGCTGTGTTGCATTTCTAGTCAAGAGTCATCCAGCTTTTACAGTCTTTGAATCATACCCAGCTTCCTTTCTATTATCAAACATTTCTCCCCCTCTATGGGTTTGCAGACCATCTCTTAACCTGCTCCCAAAATTTCATTTCACAAGCCCTTTATCAGCCTCTGTGAATCTTTTCTGAATTTCTGATCTACTGAGAAGTGGCTTTTGCACTTTTTTCAGGGGTTTCACACATGGGTTTGACAAGAACAATTTCCTCTTGTTAGCAGTGAGGTCAACAGTAAAATTAGACCATACGTTCTCTATCTCTGCTATTTGATGGTCAATAGAATCATAAAATCATAGAATATTTGGGTTGGAAGGAACCTTAAAGATCATCTAGTTCCAATCTCCCTGCCATGAACAGAGACACCTTTGCACTAGACCAGGTTGCTCAGAGCCCTATTCAGCCTGGCCTTGAACACTTCCAGGGATGAGACATCCACAACTTTGCTGGGCTCACCACCTTCATAGTATGGAATTTCTTTCTCATATCTAATCTAAATCTACTCTCCTTCAGTTTAAATTCATTCCCTCTTGTCCTGCCACTACATGTTCTTGCAAAAAGTCTCTCTGCATCTTTCTTGTAGGCTGCCTTCAAGCACTGGAAGGCCACAAATAGGTCACCCCAAAGCCTTTTGTTTTCCAGACTGAACAATATCGAATCTCTCAGCCTTTCCTCATAGGAGAGGTGCTCCATCCCTCTGATCAACTTGGTAGCCTCCTCTGGACTTGCTCCAACAGGTCTGTGGCCTTCCTGTGTCAAGGACCCCAGAGCTGGACACAGCAGTGCAGATGGGGTCTCAGCAGAGAAGAGTGAAGGGGCAGAATCATCTCCTTGACCTGCTGCCCACTCTCCTTTTGATGCAGTCCAGGACAGTGTGAGTGTACAGTACAGTCTGGGCTGTGAATGCACATGGCTCAGTCATGTCCAGTCTCATCCACAAGCACAAAGTCCTTCTCAGCAGGACTGGAACCCAGTACAAACAGACATTCTTCTATCAGCTCCCATNATATTTTTAAGTCTCAATGAAAATAGAGATGTTTAGATCTTCTCTTGCTGTCTTCCTCCTTTACCTGTGGAAGCTGGTGTAAAAGCAAAGTCCCTGAGTGAGCCAGCACACAGCACATCATTTCCTCCTTGTCCATCCCTTTAGCAACTGCTTCTTCCCTTCAATGTGAACTGAAGTTCAGCCCTTTATCTTCCTCAGCTTGGGCCACCGACCTTCCCCTCGAAGGGCATCCTGACTGACAGGGTGAGTCTGCCCTTCACAAGAGTCCCAGCATGGAAGGGTTTTTTCAGCATAAAGGGACAGACTCAGCTCAGTTTATGTAACTGGAATGGAAAAGTGCCAAACAGCTGAAACTACATTTTATATGCTGCAATTAATGGGCAGCTTTTCTCATCTGCTATCACTCCACAGAACAGCCCATGACATGGTACCTCTGACTACAGAAGTAGAAGGTAAATCAGGAATGAATGGGCAGTATTTTTCAGAAAAAAAA
>VZTR01009175.1:201156-236662 GCA_013400775.1 Chaetops frenatus
TTATTTTGATTAATTAACCAACAAAAATATGTTTTAAAAAATGTTATCAGGAAAACATTGAAAAAATATGTAAGCACTATTTTTTTTTTTTTTTTTTTTTTTTTGGTCACCTTGGATGTGGTCTGTCTGCTCCCATAGTGTTTTCTGGTCAAACTCTCCCAAGTAATCCCCTGCTAAACACTCATGTACTGCTGGTAGCTCTCTTTGGACCCTTCCTGTAAGCCCAGATGCATGGGATAGTTTGGTGGTAGAGATGGCAAATAAACCTTAGAATGCCTCCATTTTATCAGTGTCTGCTGTCACTACATCACCTCCTCCATTCAGCTATGGTTCCACATATTCCTTGTCCAGCTAACAAAGCTTTGGAAGTTCTTGTGCTTCCCATGTAAGTCTCAACTGCATTTAGGCTTTGTATCTCCCAAGGCTACTCCTACAAACGCAGGTAATACTTCTAAATGTATGAAATGCATGTAGGTATGTATGTAAATGAATGTACGTATGTAAATGTATGTATGTAAATGAAGCCTGTCCTTACTTCCATCTCCTCTATACTACCTTTTCATATTGGAGCTCCACCAAGCTCCCTGTTCAGCCCCACCAACCTCCTATATTTGTAGATGTACAGTGAAAACAAGAACACTGCCTAAGATAGCAAGAATACTTCAGCATGCTTCCTGTCTTGGACAACCAGGAATTTATGATCTCTGTATTCTGAAGAATGTCACTCAGTACAAGCATTATCATCTTGTTCTCCCCAAGCTCATAACCCATATAAGGCACAGACATCTATGGTAAATATGTTTTAGAAACTAGCTCTAAAACAAATGATCACAGAATCAATATATCCCATTAGAATACATTTGCCTCAAGCATTTCAAACAATCTCACATGGGCATTCAGCTGATCCATTTCTTTATTTCTTTCTTTCTATTTTTTTCATTGCTTTTAATAACTTTAAAAAAAAACAAAAAACAGTTTATCACCCAGAGCAATAGATTGCCAAATTCTTGACCACAGCCACAAGAATATATAGCCATCTCTATGTAGTTTTATATACAGTCTTAAGTAGTACATAGCAACTGTAGTTCAGCTGGTTGAAATGGTTATTGAGATGCAATTTGACACCATGTGTGATGACAAAAATAGCAAATGTGTTACAGAGAGAGGGATTAACATGGTTATTTGGAAAGCATTGCTCTAGATTCTCTTGATTTAATAGGTACAGAATAGGCATGGGTATAGAAGCCATGAATTGCTATTTCTTTTTTCCTCCCTCTTTTCTTATTTATTAAAGTCATATGTAAGCTACTCAACACAGGGGAAAAAAGAATGATCAAAATCAAAGCAGTAGCTTAATCTGTGTTTCTTTCATGCTTGTTGGCAAGGGAGAACAGCAAATTGTAAAAGAATTTCTGCCTACCTGCTGTGTGCAGTGTGCCCAACTAAGGCTCTGGGCCCCACCCACTCCTGGCCTGGAACGGTTGCTCCATGCAGATCTTTCAACACTGGCAGGAAGAGTTTCAATTGATTTTTAGGTGGGTGGGACCAGGAACTCACATCACTCGATTTGGCAGACAGCAGCAGCAGCCTACTGAAGCACAGTGGCTGACCACACAGAGTTGTCTATGGCTTGGGGAGTGTGTGTGAATATGTGCATTTTGAGTTCTGAATCCCCAAGGCCCTTAGTGCTGCACCTCAGCATCCTCAGTGCCATATCTGTGCTCAAATCCCACACAGGTCCTGTGCCTAATCAAGTGCAGACCTGCAGGTGCTGGGGGAGTCAAGGAACTGTAGCTTCTCATTGGTATGAGGCAGTAGATCATAGATGCATCTGCAGAGTGACGAACTCAAATGATGCAATTTCATTAAATATCTTCTTTTTAGTCACATTTTGCTTTACTTATGTGTTTTGCAAAACAAACATAACTTTCAAAAGGAGCCAGATGTCAATCATTACTTGGTTTTATTGATGTGGACATAATTCAATCCTAAAGAAACTAAAAAGTATTAGTAATATCTTTTTGAAAGCAGATGTCAGGGATGAATCCTCTTTTCATATTTTTCTCTTACTAGATGCTGCAAGTTTTGCTATCTTGTTAACCTCTCAGCAGTAAATTGTCTAGCCAGAGATGCTAATTTTCCCAACTTGGTACAATAGAAGTTTCTATATCAGTTTCCCACAACATTCCCTGAGTGCATGGAACACTCTACTATGTGGAGGCTGGAAGGAGTCACAATAATGATCAGTCATTCAGTAGAAGATTAAGTAAAACAGTGCAGAAAAATGTGAATGCAGAATTGGCAAATGCTTATCATGTGACCTGATGGATTTATTTCCATCAAAAATTAGCATTGTAAGCTAATTTCTAGGTCTTGAAAGTTTGTCAGAGAAAACCCAAACTGTTGCCATTAGGTCCAACAAGAAATTTTAATTCAATAGCTCAGGAATACCAGAGCTTTCTGCAAGTCCATGTTTGAGGGAGAGAGAGAACTTTCTCAGGACCTGAAGAAGCAGAAATACATTTTCTGCTAAACCAAGGACAAAGTAGACACAAGTGATTCCTATGATCTATATCCAGATACCTACCTATGTTCATCAAATGAGGCTGTTTCTTTCTGGTTTGTAGTGGAGGGTCTAGCCAGGTAACTGCAGATACACATAAGCACTTGATCAGCTGAATCCCAGCTTGGTTTCTTTCACTGTGCACCAGAAACCAAAAGGATTTCATATGAGGTTAAGTATTTCTTTTTGAGTATAGCTAGATGTAGAAATGGATGAACACATTAGTCCTGTACAACAAATTACACCTTCAAAGTACTCCATAAATACTAACTACACAGCAATTATACTACCCTATTAGTAAAGTAATGCACAGAATACTGACCTATTTATTCTTTTGCTATTACGTAAAATTAATAAGCTGTGTTTTTTGACCACTGATTCATCCTTCTTCCAAATACCTGTGGATTAAAATTTAAGCTACTTAAATAGCTCCACAAAACTACTGGTAGGCAGAAAAAGGCAAGGCCATTCAAGTATTTGAAATGCACTGCTACTGACTGTAAACACTCTGAAGGATATATGAATATAAGGTCCCATTCCAAATCAAATTCCAGGGCTGAAAAATAATTTTGTTTAAAGGTATAGGTAGTCTACTGTTAAAAGTTTGCTTGGTTTTATTTTTAAATTACTGCCTTGTAAATAAATTACAAAACTTACCTGGTAGCCAATTCACCATCCCTTTCTCTCCCCTCATCCAGCACCTCTGAGAACAATGTGCAAGTCCACAGACAGGAGTTATTTACTGTAGTGGGAGAAAACACTCTCTACATGGGAGAAGCATGTGCACAAGAATGTCCATCCTGAAAGATGTCAAGAAACAAAGTGCAAAGACAGGCACTAATGAATACAAGAAATCATCAGCAACTGTGAATGAAATAAAATATTCATTATCTGTGTGAGCAAATTCTGTGGCTGTCACATTAAAAATCTTAGAGGGAAAGTGAGACAGTTGTTTTTTAACTTTTTTTTTCATAGTCTAAACCACATATTTGCAGAGTTTGACTAAACATGAGGACAGCACAAAATACCTCACCTTCCTTGGTGATTGGTAAGCTAAACCTGCCAGTAGAACCACAAATTTTTTCTATCCAGAAATTGCATACATATTGTGTGTAACACTTATTTCTTCACAAAGGATGTCAGGCCAACAGGAATGTAGTTTAACTGGTTTAGGACTTATGAAAGAAAAAAAACAAAACCCCAAAACTGTTTGCTTTCCTGTGAATCAAAAGCTACTTGATCAAATACTTAAACTTACCAAAACATTGTGAAAGAATCTGAGGTGAGGTTCAGTAGGAACTAAATAGTTGAGATAGGCCTGCAGAAATATATTCACAGTAATTCCCTGAAATAAAGATATTGTTCTCATGTGTTATGTTAATTTCTGATGTAGCTTCAGAATCTGATGACTCAGAAAGAGTTACTGTTTGGAACTTGCTATCAGTACCAGGACTGGTTTTCAGAGGATCTGAGCACATAAGCAGGCAGCATGTCTCAATCTGACATGAGAAAATCAGAATTAGAAGGAAGGTTCATGTTCTGCAAGGGGCATCCAGTTCCTGAAAATACCTGACTGTCCTACTGGAGTTTATCATTGCAGAGGAGAGGCAAACTCATAATCCAAAGTTCAAGGTTAGAGAACATGTATTTATGCTTATTCTAAGTTAAAAAAAAAAAAAAAAAAAAACAAAAAACAACAACAAAAAAACCACACATGAGAGACAAACGCTGATATATCATGAATCATTCATCTCAGTTGAGACCCATGGAGTCCTCCAGGATATAAAATGCTGTAAACTTCACTCAAGAAAATTACACTCCAGGTACAAATATCCCTCAAATCACCTATAAGAACATTAAAACAACTCTTTATGAACAATTTGAATTTTGCAATGAAATCAATATTCTTTCAGTACAAACAAATAACTCTGATAATTTCATTTTTCCCTTTAATTAATATGGGAACAGCAACAGAGTGTCTAAAGATGCTGAAGCATGGCTCAGACCACCTAAAGCTTTGAGGAAGCTGTATCAGCATTTTTTATCTAAAAGAAAAATCCCAATAATGGCTTTCCATCTATCATTTAAAAGCATTTAAATGTCCATGTACTGTACATTTCATTCAGAAGAGAGAACATGGCAGTGTATCTGACTCATAAGTTTTGTGTTTATTTTTAAACTGTTCTGTTAGTACTGAAATTAATTAATTTCTTGAACACCAGAGGCACTAGATGTTGGAGGCAGGAAGCTTGGAGACAGTTTTGAAATGATGCATAGTCAGTAAAAGGATTATAGATCTGCCAGTGATTCGGTAGCTGAAGAGCTCCTTCTCAGCCTTATAACTCCAGTAGTTACTGTAAGTAACGACAGATGTCAGTAGAATAAGACCCTGCTGTTTTAAGCAAACTGAAACTAACTAAGAATATAGAAGTTACTTATGATTCCCTTAACAATGCCCATACTTACATACAAAGAGCTCTTTACCATCCTACTAACAGTCATCATGGAAGTCCTACTTACGTGTATTCATTGTAACACTGATAAATCCTTTTTATTACAAATAAATAAACTCTGAGTGCTTTGAAATCTATAGACTCATTCCTTCTGCAGCAGCATTTTAATGCTATTTCAAACCATTACAGAGCTTTTTTATTCAATCATATTTTAATGTCTCCACGCTTCTCCTTCCTGAATTCAGTCACCACAAAATAAAGCCATCATTGTCTTTTGCCTAATTATCCTTTGCCTTCTGTTGGATTTTTAGCCAGGATTTTGCTCAATAAAACAAACAGTCCCCAAAGGTAAACAAACTGCAAGTGAGGAAAAAAGTGACTTCCTGAAAGCACAGATAGTTCATGAAAACAATAGATACCTACTGCTGCCCAATGTGAGATAGGATCAGAGGCCAACACATTATGAGCACAGATTACTTCTTCAAGTTTTGGGTGCTGACAGAGAGAGAAGAGGCCCAGCAGTAGTAATGGCTCAGTGCTGTGCTGCATCCTGCAATGGCAGCACTTAGCACCAACCTCTGCAACCAGCTCAGCTGGTCCTCTTTTAAACCATGGAGCTGGAGGGGGACAGGGAAAAAAAAGTATTGCTTCTGTGCAGTCTGTCTACTGCTTTCCCTGGGCAATTCTCTCATAAACAACCAGTGCTATTTACTCATCCCTCATCTGCTCCCAGTTTGTACCTCTGAGACTTTCACACTCTCTTCTGAGGACAATCCATGCAAATTTTTCCAGCTGGATCACCTATGCCAAGAGCAGAACGCTAACTTCTTGAGGCATTTTCCCATTAGGTAACTTTGCTCTGCTCTGCCATGTCCCTCTCTACCCACCTTGCCTCCTGCACTATCTCAGGTCAGGATCCTCCTCTATTGCTTTGATGAGATTCCGCATTTTTTCCTTCACTGCAACCTTACACATCTAAAAGGAATTTCTCAAGGTAAATTAAAGGAAAATTGGCCCTTGGCACATTATACTATATTGCTAGAGAACATCAGTGCCACCAAGTCAAACAAATGGAGTGCTGGTAATCTTAGGAACCTGGAAACAATGTTATGAGAAGAGGTCAGAGACCTCAGTCTGGCCTCCCTAACCATGGTTTACTCCACCAAGGAGAGTCCCTGGCTCCAGGCCAGCCTCCAGCTGTGTTCTGCCTGTGCGAAGGGACCCTCAGACCCACCCAATCAGCCAAAGGATACCCTGCTTTAAAGAGTACCCTGAGAGCCAAAGTAGCCAGGTCAATACCTTTAATCCCTCAGCTCTGGGCACCAAAGACACTTCTGCAGGAAAAGGCCATGTCCAAAGTACCACCACAGCCTTATGAGGCAGCCAGAAATCACTGCTGAGCGCAGCTCTGAGGCAGCTTTAAGCTGCTCCAGGGACTGGTTTGGTAACCAGCCATCCCTGGCTCTGGTGGACCAAACAGGTGGCACATTTTTCACTTCCTCTCCTCAGCATGCATCCCAAACTCAGCTTACCTGGATGAAGTGAGAGATTTCAACAGTTGTTTCTCCCTTAGTGCAATGGTGCAAAAAGGGGCGGCATGTATTCACAAGCCTGGCCTGCCTGTTAAACATTAAAACTGTTGCACTGCCTCCCAAGAAACCTCAACAATGTGGTGGTATTTGCACACTAATTAATAATATGCATAGGTCCAACCACGATCCTGAAGTTCTGTTGCCACTGAGTAAATACACTGCACAAATGACGCTAAAGGCTTTCCTTATCACTCATCTGCTGCAAACCAGTTTTATGCCTATTTAATTTCACTGGCTAAAGGGGAATGACTTCAGAGTTTGTACCAGTATGAGATCAGAATCCTGCATGCAATTTCCAGGAGCATGTTAAATTAATTCATCCATAAACAAAAAGCCTGTTCTACATGATCAGCTCCAGGATTTCTATTTTTGATAAGTAACTAACTATAGGATTAGGAGAATTTGTGTTTCTTTTTAAGAAAGAGCAGCTTTGCAAATCTAAGAGAAACACAGATGACTTTTGGGGGCAACTTCCTCCAGAACAAGAAAGTAACTGGAAGAAAGAAGCAGGTCCTAACACTGTCAGGAAAACCTTGCTTAGCTCCACTCTGGCTTGGGGAAATCTGCTTGTGCATAAACAGAGCCACAGGAGAATAGGGTTAGTGTCATTTATGGGTTTGTATTTTCCATCTCTCTGACCACTTTGGCAAACCACCCTAGTGCACACTGTAACACAGGACATGAGATTACATCTCTTCCTGAAGTGCTCCTGATAACATACTCAGATAAGGTGTTAAGGACCATGAATTCTGACATTGACATTACTTTCACCTATTATTCTAGTATCCTTACTAATATTCAGCTCTTCCAGAACTATCATGCCATACATCATAAAAGATAGTCTGAATCTTGCTGCATAGGACCAACGTGTAAGTAACTTTCATACCCAGTATGATGTATATGTTTTTTCAAAATACTAATTTATCTTTTATTATAGCTGACTACAGATTTTCATAACTTATTGCATTTTTCTAATGGTTGGTCACCTGGGGGAGAAGAATTACAGCATTCCAAGAAAGATATTTTAATTTCTATATATAATATGCACACCAATATATGTGGAAGTAAATCATCAATTATTTTTCATAATCTAAAATTGATAGCAATTGCTTTAGTAGTTCTGAGATAATGCCTCCTTTACATTAGGCTGCCCTAAGCATAAGAACACAAAGGGGAAAGAGCTTTTTACAGCCATTTAAGAGCAATTTTTAGTCCTTGTGGTTGTATACAGACCTTGCTACACACAGTGAATCAATATATTTCTGTCTACTTGTTGACTCTGGTGGACTGGAAGCTGCATCATTAGTTTACTTCGTAACATGCCAAGATGCAATTAGTTACATAAAAATGCTATTCAAAAGCAGTCCAACACAAACATGTGCTTTTGTGTGGAAACTTAAAAATGCAATCCTGACACTAATCTCTTAAAGAATCCAGTTCTTTAAAGATTCAAACAGTACATGAATCAGTGTAAAAGCAATCCCACATGGCACTGTAGCGCATCTTAGCTGAACACAGCAAAAATTATTTAAACAGCCACTTTAATTTAAATGATTAGTATTTAGGAAAAAGCTCTGTCAAAAATCTACTCAGTATATCTATGCCTAGCTGTGAAAGTGAAATTTGGACTTTGTTGTAAAAACAGAAAAATTCAAGAAAAGAAGTGTTATAAGGAACATGCAGAGAAAAAGAAGTGGTATTTGCAAGCACCAAAAAGTGACTGCACATGGCATGTAATCATTAGTAACATCCAGTACTGCTGAAGTTCACATAGATTAACTGTGCAGCTGGATAATAACGTTGGAGATGTTTATGACCAAGTATTATTTTTATTTCCTTTGTGTAAGATAAGGACAATCACATTTCTTGTTCTGAATCATAAACTAATCAACCCTGTTTTCCACCCACTCAGACTTCTCCCTCTGCAGGGCAGTCTTAACAAATTTAGGGCCAGACTGTGAAATTAATTGGACATATGGTCTCCAGAACGCAACCCCAAGAACAAACCCCCTACATCTAATCACTTAGGCACAAGTCTGAACCCCATTCCTTTCCAAAACACACTCAAAACAGGTCCTGTAGGCATGCACTTCCAGAGCCTGGAGTCGTTCCTTGAAGATAAAAGGATGGGACACAAGGTTCACTTTTAAAATAGGTCTAGAGGAAAAAAATATTACCTCATTGGATAACTGATGGGGTAAAGCACTCAGANNNCCCAGGGGGGGGGGGGGGGGGGGGGAGCTGCGCTCAGTGCCTTCTTCAGCCTAAGGGGGATTCAGTCCCACATCTTCTACTTAAGAGTTTAAGAGGCATCCAGCTACAAGAGTCATAGGGATGAAGACAGAGCACAAGGAAGCAAGCAAATTCTTGCTTCTTCCTCTCTAGAAGTCACTATTTCAAAGCCAAGCAGCTATTACTGCATTTTGAAAGCATCACAAACCTATTTATGTACAGAATGATACAGCAGAAACACAGATGAATCCTGTTTTGTGGAGCCAACTGCTCTCCACCTAGGGCTTGGATTGGGGTGGGGAAGACAGGCATCTCAGGCTGTGACATTTCTTGTCATCACAAAAGCATGTCTGAGAAACATCTTGCATCTAAAAATAAAGGAATATAGTCTTAACACCCGAACTAATTCAACTTCCAGAGCAGCTACACACACTTGCATGAAACCTTCTTAAAATGTAATCTCTAAAGTTGCAGCTGTACGTGTGGAGGATGAACACCCAGAAACACTGCAAGGGCTAACATTGGGTGAAACTCAGTCTTGGACATTCCAGAGGCAGGGCATCCCAGCCCAAGGCACAACGGGATAAATAAGTGAACTGATACTGGACGGCATACCCTTCATCTGGAGAAGATGCTTATGTGGAGAAGCATAAGAAAAAAATTTATTACAAGTGGTTTGGTGCATGTGTACATTTCTCTACCTCAAACTTCTACTAACATTTTCTCCTACTTTTAAACAGTGGTGCATAGTTGAGCCAGACTGAACAAAAAGAAGATACAAATGAAATGTTTTGAATATTTTGGATAATATAATGGATCACCTAGTAGACTCCCTTAAACAAATCTAAAAAAATAAAAATAAAAATAAAAAAAAAACCACCACCAAAACAAAAAAACCCCAACAGAACAAAAAGTGCAACCACGCTATTTCGAAGCCCCAAATATTCGTAACCAGAAGGTAAATAACAACCTTTTGCAAACCAGCATCAGGAAATCANACACCTGCGCCCGCCCTCGCCACCGCCTCCTCGCCCACCTGGCCGCGCTCGGCACAGCAGCCGCCGCCGCAGCAACATGTTGCCCAGGGGAGCCTCGTCCATGCCGCCGCCTCCCAACCCCGCTCCCTACTTCCCGCCTCCGCGGGTCACGCTGCCCTCCGGCCTGGAGGTCCTGCGCACCTTCTCGGGANAAAAAGTGCAACCACGCTATTTCGAAGCCCCAAATATTCGTAACCAGAAGGTAAATAACAACCTTTTGCAAACCAGCATCAGGAAATCACGCCCCAGTCTGGCCGGCCTGATTCAGGANTTCCTGGAGATCGTGAGTGCGAGGGTGCCGGTGTGGGGAGCGGCCGCGGGCCTGCCCGCGCTGCTCACCTGCCATTTTGTGAGCGGGGCAGGTGTCGGGGGCCGGGCCGGGGCTCTGTGGGGGCGGCAGCGGGACCGGCNCCGAGAGGCAGCGGCCGGACCCTGCCGGGCTCCAGCCCCGGTGCCCGGCACGGCAGGGCCGCCGCCCAGCCCCGGGTGAGGCGAGGCGNGCCCCGCACACAGATGGATTTCGCAGGGCTGTTTGAGCTGTCGAGGGCTGGGAGCTGCGCTGTCCCCCCGACCCAAAAAGTCACCATGGGGAGCTATACCAGGTTTTGTCGGTGCGCGTGTGTTACGCGTCCTCTGCAAACTCCTACAAGTGTGTTCAATGTCCTGTGTGTGTTAGACCTCGCTGGTGTGCACAGGGCTGAGGACCTTTGAGCTGAGGTTGGGTATGACGCTCTGCAGTGCCACTGATTAGTGGGAGATAAAAAACAAAAAAGCTTGGTAGAACTCATCTAAATTTGTTTTGTTTTTTTTTTTTNCAGAGTAGAATACTCCTTGGGTCCCAGCCTGTGAGCTGCATCCCACCCGACAAGCTGTAAAACTGTGCCTGAGCAAAGAACTCGAAACACAAGTCCGGGCACTAAATCAGGCCCAGAGTCAGTAGGGACAAAAGGTTAATTCGGTTGGCCAACCAATTGTACATTTGACAGCCACGCTGAAGTGGACAGGTGTAGTGTGAAGGAAATAGCTCAACAGTGGGTGCTGAGATTAGCTGACGCTACAGTACAGTTCTAAATTTATTTTTAAGCAACCCTGCAAGTTTGCACAATCAAAATACTGAAAACATTTCATGTGTCTCTGTTTTTTGTTTAACAGACACTTTCTGCTATCCCTTTTTCTTTCTCACTGCCCATTACTCTCTGATGGCCAAGTAACAGACTTGCACCTGCAGTCTTGTGAAACTAGAGAAAGTTTGGTTCTTCACAGCAGCTAAAAAAGGAACCTTAGAGAACAACTTGAACAGTAATGCATAAACCCATGGGAGCTTTGAACTGAGACTAGCAATGCAGCTTTACATATGTGCTGCTGCAGTGTAACGCCAGAGAGGAACCAACTAATTTTACAGCAGGCATCTTTTGAAAGGTATCTCTTATCCAACTGTGATACAAAAGAAAGCTCTCTGAATCTGAATCTCTGACTTCCTGGTTTGTAAATCTGTAGAATTTAAATAGGAAAGAAGTAACTTGTGCTTGGAAATAGATTTTAGTTTGCGCTATTCAGCAGGTTGGATTATGTAGTTCAATCTTTTTGTAATAAACAAACATACTTGGAGTGAATCATAATTGTCATCTACTTATCCTTTTTTATTAAGAGGCAGGATTTGCAGGATGAAATAGTACTGTTCCTTAGGCCAAGAGCTGATTAAACCAGGGAAGCTGTAGAGTACATAAATTCTCCGTCAGGCCATCACTAGCACAGTCACTCATTTGCTGTGGGCAGTCTGCTGAAATGAAAATTGGCACTGCTGAATTCTTCTCCAAGTTACTGATGATTCTGGATAGCTCTATATTTTTCAAGTCTTTACAGCATCGTTTGCAACTCACCTTATTCTGTATTCTGGTTTTTCTTTCACTTTATTGCTTTCTGTCCTCTTCTAGATAGGCATTACAAATACATTGAAAAAATGTGTGTCTTTTCATGTCCTTTTGGTATCTCATCTGATTAGGACTACAAAGTGAAACAGTATGAGATTGAACCCAAAGTAGTAGAGGTACATCCTTTTCATGCTAATTTGTGTATATATAGAGAGATTCATGTGTTTGTGAATAGTGTTTTCACATTTCTTACATGTTGCTCAACATTAGAGTAAGGGTAAAATTTTCAGCAGCAGTACACAAATTACCTGGGTTTGTAAATCCCATTTTCAAGACTATTTTAAGAGTGTTTAGGAATTTCAGAGTGGCCTTGTCTTTTCACCAGTTAGTGCCTATAATTTCTGAGAGGAGGACTTGGGCTCTCTGAGTACTTTTGAAGTGCTTCCGCTTGGTTCCTAAGAGCCATCTGATGATGTATAATGTGTGATATCAGTTCTTAGGCAGAAAGAACTTAGTGAAAGTTATCTCAGTTTATTCTCTGTATTCCTTTCCTTGCAGCTGTTTGGAACAATAGTCTGGATTTTGGTTGCCTCTACCCGGATTCCACTGCCACTGCTGCAGGGATGGGTAATGTTTGTGGCAGTGACAGCATGGTTCCTCTCCATTGTGTTCCTCTCTGTATTCCTCTTTGGTTATGCAAATAGAATTGCTGTCAACTGGAACCAGGCGGTAAGATTTTTTTCTTTATTTAAGGATTCCCTTTGTTTTATAAGCTGAAAATTTTTTAATGAGAGGTGTTGATCAGGTGTCTTAACACCTGACTTTCTGCTTTAGCACAAAGTTTTTCAAACAGGGGAATTCAAAACTGGAAAAAGAAAGAATAGGGTTACAGAGGTGGCAGGGGAAATCCAGGACCTGTTTTATGATGGAGGCTGAAGGAGTTTTTGAAGCTGTTTGAAGGAGTACACTTGTCCTCTCTGAGCACATAAAATGTATAAGCAGCATAAAGAGGACTCATTTAACAAGGCATGACAACAAATTGGTTTAAATGGCAAGAAACTATTGTGGACTGGAAATCAGAAAATGCTTTCTGACTACTAGAGAAGTGATAATAACACCTTGTGAATAATGAGATGTAGAAAGATCTATCTAATACTGTAAAGGAAAGGATGCATTTTTGAACATACTGTGTGATGTGATTTTCTGAGATAGCACAGACTGGACTTCAGCACCCAGAAAGTGCCCTCCAGTTCCTGAGAAAGTCTACTGGTGACTTTTGGATCAATTCCTCAAAGCTATGGCAGCAGTGGTGGGTGGCTGTTAGACCTGAGTGGTAAAAGACATAATAACCTGTAGTATGATATATCTTGACATCTTATTAGGAGACTTAACATCATCTTTCTTAGAGGAAGCTTGGTGAGACTACAGATAATAAGTATTCTTTGCTGAGCTTTTAATTTTGAAGACAAAGCCTGACTCTTGCTGTGATTGATTATTATGGCTTGTGGCAGTAGTTCTCAAAGACTGTAGCTTCCTGTTAAAAAAAGGACAGTTTTTTGTATTAGTGTTTGCTACCCACATGGATACCTCAGGTTATTCACTGGTAATTTACATGCTCCTTTGTTGTCATTAACTGTTTTGTATTCTGAGGGTTTAGTACTCAAGTAGTTGAGCCTGAGATTATATCACTCTCTTTCATATTACTGGAAGTAAATAATAAGAGGTGGCAAAACTGATCAGAAGTTTTAATTTAAAAAAAAAAAAAATCTGCCAAAAGGGCTGGAACTTCTGCTGATCACCTTCACCTTTCTCCTGGGCAGCTTAGTTTTCATATTGACACTTCCCTTGATCATAGCTGGAATTCCATGCTTCAGTATCAACAGATGTGGATATTTATCTGTTCGTGTAATTCACAGACAAGCCCTTAAAACAAAAGTTCTTTAAAGCAAGTCGTAAGGCTTCATGAGTTTGGAACTCTCATAACTTCAAAGCCTATCAGTGCTAACAGACTGGATTCTATTAAAAAACAAACTTTAGCACTTTGATAGTGAATAAACATACATACAGTATCAGCTCTCCAGCACAATACAGGCAGTAATTAGGCTAATGATCAGTTACAATCACAGAGACCTTTACAGGGATTTGTGCTGCAACATCCTCACAAATTATGATGCAACAAAGCCCTTGAGCATAGCTAAAGTAAATTAATAGTGTCCTGGGTTTCATTGAAACTGCTTGCCAGTTTACAATCATGCATCTATTTAAGAGTTGCTGGGTAAGGACAAGCCTTTTATAGATTGAAAATGCTATACAAATTTTGTCTTACAACAGTTGTGTGTGTGTGTATGTGTGTGTTACACATTAGCTACTTGATATTGGCAGTTTGTTGTACTGTTAATTTTGTCCCCTTGTATATAATAAATTGCTGGAAAATTTTCTGTCAGGAAATGGATACATGACTTGTATAAAAACTGCATCTGTAACTTAATCTGAAAAGCTGTTATAAATTGGTCAACATCCTAAGTAAATGCAGAGAGAATAATTTTATCTCTAACTTGGTAGCTGAAACCTAGCCCCTTCCAGCTGTCAACAAAAATAAGAGAAGACACTTTACCACTATTTTCAGGTACCCAAATGTTTTGTAACTTGTTGGCACTAAACTCTTTAGCAGCACTTCATAAGTCAGTGGTTTTTTACCTTCTGTTGCAAATAAATAACAAATTGCTGGAAACACTAAAGCTGTTTTTGGTACTATGAATGCAGTCCTGCATTTATATCTTATGCTGTAAATATATCTGCTCATACTAATAGAGATATTTAAAAAATAAGATGGTTGACAGTGGAAAGATGGACCTTACATAGCTCCATTGCTCAGTACATCAGTGCATTAAACCAGATGGTATGACAAGTACTGCCCTTTACAGCTTGACTCACAACATATTCATTTACAAAATTAGATGTGAACTAACTTATGCTCCTCTGATAGTGTTTTTCATGCACTTTTTATGAGCTTTCAATGATCATACAAGTGTGGGAGCAAGGGAGAGTTAGGCACTATGATAACAATTACTAAAACGCAGAAAAGGGTCCCTCATAAGAGCTTGGGGTTTTTGGTCAAAGAAACCATAACCATCAGTAAGGTTTCATATGTGAAACCTTACTGATGCTACAGAGCTTCACTATAATTGCTGCCAGTAGAAGGAAATTAGAGGGCTTGGCAAGAGAATGAATGAAATGAAAGAGTCTCTCCTGAAAAATATCTCTCCTGTATGCAGTCAGTCCTGATCTTAGTGGAATGGGGAGTAGCGGCTTATATCATAATTTATCAACACTGACTAGGGTGTGATTTCAGTAGCTTTAGCTGTGATCAAATACAGAACAAGTAATGAGTTTGAAAAGAAAATTGTTTCAATTAAAAGAAAATCTCACATCTATGAAGAAGATGCATTTCTCTGGACAGGGTGTAGTGCAGCACATTGACACTTTGCTCTCAGGCAGGCAGCAGGGAAGGATGTCGCACAGTAATTTCTAGTGCAGGCGAGTGCCGTCTGCTGGGCACACAGAAAGTATCCTGGGTTCTCACTCTAGGCATACTGGTAGTCCATTGCACTTAAGTGAAGTTAAAGTTCATAAAGAACTCATTATTACTGGAGTTAGACTGCATATCATAGGTATCATAAAGCATACATATACTTGTGTACATTTTTAGAATTGTCTGGGACTTTTGCAGACCTTCACAGGTATAGGCACAAATCCGTACATTGTATGGATCAAGAATTGCATATGTCACCTTTTCAGACTGACTAACGAAAGGAGATGTTGGAAGAATACTTTAGACATTTTAAACTGTACTGGAACATGCCCTAGCTCTTGCTGCTGGAACACTGGGCTCTGAAATAGGACCTGCAAAGGCACCAGACCATTTTTATGTGTGTCAGTAATGGAACCCAGAAATGAGAGTTAGGAGTTTAAACCTTATATTCAGTTAGCATTCACTGTAGAGGAGGGGATTGCCTGGAGAGGGCCAGGAGAGAAGCATCTTTGAAGTAAATCCTAAAACTTGTCCTCATAAGTCTCAGACATTTTATTCCACAGTATCATGAAGAACTGTCAGGTTACTGACTATTGGGTAGAGCCAAGTCAGAGAGAGTTATGGATACACCTCAATTCTTGGATCTCATTGTGTTGGGAAGTTGGATATTTCAGCTGTGTGTAAGCTGAGATGTTTCTGGGCATTTAGAGAAGGAAAATTTAAGCATGGAGGGAAGATTTTTGAACCTTTGATTATAGCTGAGAAGGTACTTATGGGACTGCAAGATTGCATTGTACTGCTTGAATTGTGATCAAGTTGGCCTGTATGTCTTCTTTTTTATCTGTCTGAAGGGGTCCTTCTGTAAACTCCAATAACTTTAAGGTGATCTAAAATGTCAGCATGTGTACATAAAAATGAGCATGTGCCTCTTAATTTGAAGAGGGTTTGGGGAGAGGGAGAGTGCCCATTATCACTAATAATGTTAGTGAGTTGCTTATAATTGCAAGAAGCTGTGAAAACAAGTCTAGGTTAATCTCTCAGATGGATTTAACACTGCTTATCTCAAGTTAGTGTTATCAGTTCTTGTTTCATGTTTCAGTGTTGGATTTCATTTGTACTGAGATGAGAAGAATTAGATACTAATTGGAACCCAGACTGATTCTGTTGTTTGCTTTTTAGGATTTTATTTTCCATGGGGCTACTTTTGTCTTTTATTTTGGAGCATTTCTACTGCAAGCAGCAACCACATCTCTGCATCACTTTCCCCGCAAATTCAACGCCACCACACAAGAGAGGATTCTAAGCGGTCGTGAATATAACATAAGCATAGCAGCCTCGGTATGTGTGTCACATATTTGTATCAGAGAACAGAAGCCTGTAGCAAGCACTTTTAGCCAGCCATTCAACTTGGGAATTCGACAGCAAACTGGTAGAGAAAGAGGAGCTGTGAGAGAAAGAATTGCTTTTGAGAGCAGCAAATAGTATCTAACAGAAATATGCAAAAATATTGTTATAAGCTAATGCTAATGGGATAGCTCCTTACTCTTCAGTATAGTGTAGAGTTGCTACTCTTCACTGTAGTGGTTTAAATATGATCACCACAGCTTATACTTTTTAGACAAGGTATTTTGTAAAAACAGTTTTGGTTATTAGAAGAACAAGAACAACTGAGCCTTTATCAGAGGATGAGGTATGAAATTTATACCCATGCTCAAAATTTCAGTTGCTTTTTTATACCATTTAGATAGTCCTGAACATGCCATGGAGATAAAAAAATTTGGACTAGGTCTTTGTGAAGCTCCACGTTGATACTTACTACATCAGGACTCTGCTGCCTCTTATTGCATTAGGGTTCTTGATAGCCTAAGCCCCGAATGCATTTTTCTGACTCTAGTTGCATCATCACTGAATTAATGTATTTGGTGATGTGGGTGTGCATAGCTGAATCAGAAAATATACCAGGCTTTAGTTTTCATCCTGGTTGGACTCTTCAGGGGTGAAGTGTGTCAGGTAGGCCTAACTTAAAGAACTGAAACCACTGTTCTTAATTTTTTGTTCCATCCAGAGACTTTCATACCAGGGAACTGTATATATTTATTAAGCTTCTAAACCCTCTGTGGTTATCTGTTGTCCTTAAGACTCTGTGCACCATAACTTTTGCACAGTTAGCACTTTCAGTTCATCTTAAGATAAAAACAGATGACTGTAAGGTGTAAGGTTCACATTTTGTCTGCAAGAACAGAATAAAAAGAAGCTTTTAGCTTTGGCAAGCCAGTCCCTGAAGAGGTGAAGTGTCCCAAGGCCAGAGTCCCTCACATCACTCACCTGCCAGTAGCATTCTTGAGCACATCTGATCCCTAGGTGGCCATGTGGCACAAGGACAGAGGTGGGGACCCAGCTGTGCCTGAGCTAAGGCAGGTTCTTTATAGTTAGCAAATATCTCAAATTCTACCCTTAAGTGTACTTCTTCAGTCCTAGTTTAGTGTGTTCAGATCCCACTGAATATATGGTCACTGCAGTCATTTTGTCTGACAGCGGAATACTAGGCACTCCAAGAAACCATTCCCTGCTTCCATACTCCTTTTATTAAGGGAGAATTCAGTTCTTCAAGCCCCTCAAATCCCTCTCAAGATAGAGGAGGAGAAGACTTTTTTCTAACTTGCCTCAGTATCGTAATTAAAAGATGCTAGAAAACTGTGAATGAGATAAATGTAATCTTTAATGTTTTTGCATTTTTCACAGAAGTCTATATTTAGGAAGTCAAAACATATAGAAAAAAATATTAAATATTTTAAATAGTTCATTAAAACAGTCCTATGAGCTACATGACAAAAAGAAAAAAGGTTGCTAACATTCTGTCTTTTAAGATGACATTTATATAGCATGATTAGAAATATATATATGTTCATTTTTTACAGGTGATGGTTGTGTGGTGTAGCATTTATTCAAAATTTTCATTAGTCAAACTAACACTTTATGTAAAGCAAAGGATGATTGAATTTGTATATTAGAAGAGACAGAATTCGTTGTTAGCACTGGACAATATGAGAAAATTTTTTTTCAGAAATGCAGTTTCTCATTTCTTCTGTCCAGTGTACATTACATATCCACTTTAATTGTGGCATGACCTTCAGTTCAAATCTATCCAGTTCAGTTCTTGAGCAGGAGCAGCTTCCCCGGCATTGCTTGGGAAGTTGTTCTAATGGCTGGGTATCTGGTCAAGGAGGCCAGATGTGGAGTTGTTTCTGCAAGTAAAAGAGTTCTGCTATTTAGAGGGATGTCTTCTTTGATGTTTACTGGAGTAAAGGCATGCAGTTGGAAACATCTGGGCTTGATGTTTGATCAGTCTAGATAAGAGAACTGAAATACACAGTGTGCATAAACATTTATTCTGTACCATAACTTACGCAGAAATTCTGTTTCATATTTTATTTCAAAATACCTGCTGAAGCAAGCAAGTGATAAGTAGTAACACGAGGTAGTAATAAAATTGGGTTATTACGGAGAAGTTCATAAGAAAACTTCAGAGGATCCCAAACCCATCTTTACCTTATTAAGCATTTTGGTTGGGGGAGGTACCTTTTCAATCACTTGTGTTTCTATATTCATTTAGAACAGAAAAATATTGTAGAACAATATGTGTGATTCACCTTTTTCTTTTTTCTTCTTTTTTTCTCTCTGTTCCACCTCTAGATTTTTGCCTTTGCCACAGCAGTTTGTTATGGTTTCAGCACAGCCCTGGCATTGAGGAGATGGAGGCTAAATAACAGCTGAAGAGAGGTTAATGCTCACATGTTCCACTTCAGATCAAATTAAGTGCTACTTGTCTGTTTTGCTGTAATTTAATTCCAAAAAGACTTTTTCCCCCCTGCTTAAAATCTGTTTTAAATGCAAGTAACCTCTAATCAGGATTTCTTCAAAAGGAAAAAAAGTTTCCATTCTCTTCCCTTTCTATTATTTACTTTACTGTGTACTCATTGTAGGGTATTAGAGAGTTTAGGGATAAAGAGATATGTCATTAGCAGACAACAGAACTCCAGTGCTACACCAGAAGAGGAAGAAAATGGAAACCAAGCCAAGATGTTTACTGCACAGGCAGCTAAAAGCTCCCCCCTTGTTAAGCCTTGGGATTATGTGCTTCGAAGTGTTACAGTGCACTCCACACAGGTAGAGCCTTCAGGCTCCTGGTAGAGTCATGGGTGTTCTGTGTGCTGCCCTTTGCATGATCAGAGCCCAAGCTGACTTTGGAATTCAACTTAGTATATATATGTTATTAACTTTGATGTACAGAGAAAATATTTTTAAAAAACATCCAGTGACAACTTTTTATACTCTCTTATACCTATGTCTGGCTAGGGTCACCTGAGCCTTAAAGCTTACTGTGTTCCATACGAGATGAAAACTGGGACTTTCAATCAGTAGCTTGTTAGTTTTAGGAATTTAGCTTAATCAGATCTATTTATACTACAAAACAAAACAGTGCATTTGTGTTGTGTGTGTATATACATGGTATATTTTTGTTTAACAGGAATTTTTGCACTGTTTAACTTTGTTGGAGTACAGCTTTTGTTCTTGCTACTTCAAGTGCTGCATTTGTTAGGTATTATGTGAGTCAATATCATTTGAATGGAATGTTACCAAATAGTGAATAATGTCTGACCTCAATTCTTGCAGTGTGTTATTTGCTGCATTCTAAAGGTGCAGTGTTGTAAAGGTGTTTTTATTTGGACAGATGCCTATGCAACATCTTACTGAAAGCAGTGGAATGCAAAGCTATCCGCCCACTATGGAGTTTGCTTTTCGCACGAATGACGTTTAATTGAGCCTCTCTTGAATATCCTGGTGTATGATGACATGCAATATTATATACAGAAAATTGATTTAGCAAAACTAAACGATAGCATTATGCTCTGCTCCCTGATACTCATGTTGTTTTGCACATGGTGAAGCTTTTTTTTATTTTGCTAGTAAATAATATTTGCTTTTGTGAATAGTGCCAAAAAGATATGCTGGGACAATAAAGGCTTCCTGTCGTTTGTAAAACAACTTGTTCACTACATCTTGCCAGTGCACCTGATGATTCTGCAGAGACCAGCAGTGGTTGCGTAAGGGAAGACAGGATTTACTTCATTCCCAGGCCTACTCGTTCTCCTTGAGCCAACAAGGGTGTCTGCCATGGAGGTTACTTTATCAAACTTGTCAGGTACAAGGATATCTGAGGGGCAGCCACCGTCAGCAGTGCCCTGCTGACCCAGGGCAGGTTCTTGCGGGTAGCACAACAGTGAGTGTCACCCTTCTGACTATGGAACCGCTCGGTCGTCCTGAATTACTACAATGGAATGTTGTCATATATCTGTTTTCTGAAGGTTTTCTTCTTCTAAAGATCTTGTACTCTTGCTGATTTTTTTCTCCCTAATTCTCTCATTGCATTGAAAGTTTTTGTGAACATTTTATCTAGAGCCATATACTTTTAAAAATATTTCATATTGTATAAACTACATTTACACTGGAGTATATGGATGAAAGTGTATAACAAAGACTTATGCTAAGCAGCATTAAAGTTAATATATATTTATGGCAGTAGTCTGGTTATTAATTTTGTCTTTGGAAAGTATCAAAAAAACTGCCTTGCTATTTTGATTCACTTGATGCTAGACATACAGAATCGAGACTAAAATTTCATGAGAAGGCACAGTTGCACTGGGGCTAGTTTCACATATATTTAACTAGTTTTACAGCTATTTTGCCATGTGACACTGTGAGAATATTGGTGAGAAGAGTAAAGTCAGTTTCAACATTTCAAACAGATGCTGATTTTTGGTTTGGTTTCTCCTATATCCTGCAACCTGGCTGTACCCTGCACACTACAAACTGTGCATGCCACAGCTGCAGTCTCTGCAGCCAGCTGAGATCATGGAGGGCAGATCTTAATGTTTTGCCTATTTAATCATACAGAGTGTGAATCCCACACATGGAGTCAATTAAAGAGCTGTCCAAGCTTAGTTGGCATTTGCATCTAACCTCCCACTTCAAACCTGAAGTGTAAAACCCTTGACTGGTGAGGGCTATTCAAGTCTCTTAATCTACTCATGGAAGTCCAGATAGCAGAGTGCAGTTAGCGTAGCGTGGAAACTGTTTGCATAGTGAGGAAAGACTGAACTTTCCCTCTTAAGTATCAAAGACAAACAAAGGACAGAGAAGAGATAAAGGTAAAAGCTACAGTAATGAAGAACAACTTTCACAGCTAACATGGAGTGAAAGAACAGAATTACTGTGTTAGTATGGACAGAGTTTTGCTGTACTTTGAGGAAAATCTATGGACAGTCAAACTGGAACACGCGGTTATGTTCTTTCAGAAAAAAAAAAAGGAAAAAAGTCAGTAGTTAATTTTGTATTACTTTTTATTGGGACCTAAAAGAGTAGGTGTGACTTAGAAATGGTATGTGCATGCTGGATGTGTGCAAATACTGATAGAGGAATACTATGTAATCTTTGTGGTAGGTATTCCAGGGAAAATGTGCAAGCTGGTTCTAAAAAAATCTTTCTTCCTTGTAAGAAAATTCCTCCAACCCTATGACCTTAAAGGACACAAGCTTAAACGTCTTCAAAGAATAGAAGACATAGGGCAGAATATAAGGAGATAATTTATCTCAATTAATTTAAGGTGAAAGGAACAAGACCACAGATGCTAAATAGTGTTTTCATCAAACATCTCTATTTGATGTGAAGCTGCAATGCAGCAGTATCTAAGGTACGATGCAGGTCCCTACTCTTAGAGAACGTTTCATAGTGTTTTGGATAGCACTGTGTGGTAGCTGCTGGTAAATAAGAAGGAGCCTCAAAGGAGACTTTCCTTCAAAGGGCGCAGAGATAAGCAAAAGTTATTGCAGTTACTTTCTTTCTAAAGAAATAAGAAAGTGCACGTTAGAAAGCTAAAATTTTCTTAGAATTTTGGCAGAAAATATGCACACCATGTGCTTCACAGAAGTCCTGACTCTGCTTCTGCCTTGCTGAATGTCTGGAAATAATCCAAAGGGACAGGTCCTGCAGGATTACTGATCTACACAGGATCCGTCTGTTCAGATTCTCATTATTTCTCTGGCTGTGTACATTGGTTTTAACTCCTGACATGAGTAATGTGCTGCTGTAAAGTGGTTCCTTAAAACACTGCTGTAAATCACAGGTTTTAAAAGAGAGAGGCAGAACCAGTGACTACACACACCTGTGCCTTTCATAAAAATAAAAGAAAAACCACTGGATAATTATTGGACCTGTGCCTTCTCTTTTGCTTCCAAAACCAGATGACAGTGCTGACTCCTGTTGCACTTCCTCTAATTGTTGTAGTTTTGCACTTGCTTTATAACTTTAAAGAATTTTGACTTTCATAATTTCTCCATCTGAATTCCAAAAAATAATGTTAGTAGAGCTTAAAACTCTTAAAACTTGTTTGTTCCATTTTTATCTAGATGCTGTGAAATTGGTCTCTGAACAAAAATGTCCTGATGCATTCCATGCTCCTCTGCCAGGCTGCCCAACTTGTACAGAAAGTCATCCCAGGATTTTTGTCCGAAGATAACAGTGAACCATTAGTTCTCAGACTGAGATGCAAATTGAGCATTGCTCTCTTCAATCTTACAAAAAAAAAATCACAGAATTTGGAAGTGAGAGCATGTTGTCTTTCTTTCTTAGTTGTATTTGTACAACTGGTCATGACACAGTAGTCTTTGTTGAGACATTAAAAAAAAAAAGAAAAAAAAAAAACCCAGAAGAAAAAGCAAATCTTATGTACTAAAATTAGTAAACAGAAATGAAAAGTATTTAATTTTTTTTAAGAAGCTGAATTCAGCATGACTGTTCTCTTTTCTCCTCCCTTCTTTTGCTCAATTATGGTGCTTATCTAAACACCCTTATAATCTGACCACCTCAGCGTTTACTGTATTTATCCTCAAGGTGTTCCTGTAAAGAAGATGAGTGTTACTCCCATTTCACAGGTGGAAAACTTCAACACAGAGACACTGAAGAACAACTTGCTTGCCAGAGTCTTCTCTCAGGAGATCTGTGGTGGAGCAGGAAGAGGAAACCTGGTTTCTCAGGTGAGAGTTTCTTGGTGCCTTGTCCAGCAGACCCTACTGCTGCCCACTGTGGGCTGAAGGAAGCGCTGTAGTGTGGGTTGTATGTCACCTGACTCCACTCCTGTCTCTGTCATGGTGGTATAACTGACAATTACGTGGGGTTAAAAGGTAGAATGACTGTTTGTGGAAGATTATGAGTCAAAGGGAGGTTTAATGTGCCAAATTGACATTCCTAGATCAAACATCATAGTTTCCGAGTGTTCTAACAAATTTTGGTTATCCAATAGATGACCTAGAATTCCTGTTTGAGGTGTTGATCTGCCTTCTGAATCTAAAGAGAGGATAAATGTCTTCAAGAATCTGTAGGTTTCAGATGCTCCCTGCTGTATGACATGTCTGAGCCCTAAATTCTTGGTGCTAGCAAAATACTACCTACCTTGAGCCTGCCAGGACACAGCACCTTTCAGTTCAGAAACCTGAGCTAAGTTTTGGAAACTAACCTGTCAGGCTACCTTTCAAGGGAACACAATGATCAAACTAGGTTATGTCTAGGTGTGGTTTTAACATCTTTCTTGCCATGGGATAATTGCAAATGTCAGTAAAGATTCTGGAGATTGTGGACAATATATCCATACTTTTATGTCCAGGGTTATTGTGCCTGGCTGCAGAGAGACTCTTGAGCAAGGACAGAACCCAATGGATCCATACAGGGTTTGATTAGGGCTGCAGCATTATTAGTAATCTTAAAAGAATGACTGCAGATTTTAATCTTATCCAAACACCTTTTCCCGGTCATCTCAGCAAGGTGTGGTTTCACTCGTTGGACCAGTGCTGTGACACCAGAAACAGCAGATCAGAACAAACCCAAGAAAAGCATTGCATACCTTGAAGAGAAAAGCATGATAGAATAGTTTGGCTTTGGAAGGGAACTTAAAGGTTCTGCAGTCCTCCTGCTGCAGAGCTGGGACCTCCCATAGTTGTGTTGCCCTGTACAAAGGTGCTGGGACTTGCCAGTGATCTGATTGCATGTTTGAGCAGTTCTGCTTGCAGGGCCCACCAGTGCTTGGCTTTTAACATCACTTTGTTACAAGTGTTACAAGCTTTACCAAACAAATTAATGAGGCAAAAAGTTTTTTATTTCCATACAAAATAGAAGTGTGGAAGATTTGCTGACTCATGTTTTGTCCCACACAAGGATCACAGCCATTTTTTTTCATTATTATTTTGAGAGTGTAAAACATACTTTAGCATAACTTAATAATGTAATTAATGATATCACAGGTCTTACTCCTCACAAACTGCATGGCCTGGAAGTATTTCCAGACTCCTGGGCCCAGATGAACACCCGAGCTAGGTTGCATCTGTGTGCCTCTGTAAGATCTAAAACAGCATCTTCCCTTTTCCCTGCCTCTTCCCCAGTTTTGGGAAAGCAAAAAGAGAGCTGAGCATGATCTAGATAGGCTGGACAACTCAAAAAACTAATGTGGTGTGTTGGAGTGCATTTCACTCGTGGGCATAGATGGTCTTGAGATGGTTCCACCAGGATAAGATACAAAGTTATGGCAAATGGAAAAATGGGGTGGGAGGCCTACCAGATAGAAAAGGTGCCTAAGATCTCACTATTTGGCTACAATTGCTTCCTGTATAAAATCTGGCATTGAATCCAGCACTTAGCTCCTCAACATACCTGTTTTTCAAACTGTTAATACCTTGGCCTGGGATCTAAAGCCCTGGGGAACCTGTAGGGCCAGCTTAGAGCTTTGGGCTGTTGGAATAAGAGGCAAGGTGAATCATCGTCAGGTACTTTAACCCAAAATTCAGGAGCTGAGGAGAAAGAGAATTGTTTGCAAATATCTTTTTTGACTTGTTACCAGCTCTAAGGGTTAACAGAAGGGCAGGACTAGTTTTCCTCTAATTCTCTTCCTTGGCTGCAGTAACCCAGAATGAGCTGCAGGACAGAAAGGATGAAGACTTGTACAGAATAATCTGAGTTCTAAGAAACACCTGACCTACCCACAGCCATGACAGCTGTTCCTGGGCCAAGTCCAAGATCCATCCCCTGACCTAAAATAAAAATCAATAAAATAAATTAATAAAAATTAAAATTAAAATAATGAAGTTTTCAAATAACAAGCCTGAGTCTTAGCTGGAGCAAGTGTTCTTAGGAAAAGACAGAGTTACCTCAGTGAGAAATTTGATGGTGAACAAGAAGCCAAATTTTAGTTATAAAAATGCAACTTCTTTTGAGGTCTAGTTGCCAGTAAGGAATTTCACTAATGGAAGTGAGAGCAGAATTTCCCCTCAGCACTAAGTAGAGCTGACCTTTGAAACAAATGGAATTACAAATTCCTNNATTCCTTGGCCTTGTGTCATTTGCTCTTTCTCTTAAGGATCCTGCTGCTTGGGTAGTTGCTGCTGGGATATGTTGCTGCTGCTCTTAAGAGAAAAATAGTCGTTGTGGCCATGGCAGACTTAGAAAGTGTGGAGACTCCAAGGTAAAAATCCAGCACTTGTAGAATCCATTATTTTGGAGGACCTGACTTATAGCTTGTGTGGGCAACGTTGGGCAGGGTATATGGGGCACAATGTCACATAAAGCTCCTAAGATGAAAAGCTCCTACCTTATCATCCAGTTACAGGCTGGTTGAAAGGATAGCAGGAGAAGAGATCCATTCTGAGTTTACGTGCGTCCAATATACTGCAGCTCTTTGGCAAGAGGAGAGCCTTGAAGGGGAGAGCCGGTGCCGGCAGCCCGCGCTGACGGGCGCCCAGGGGATGCCGGCAGATGGAGCCGCAGCGCCGGGAGCCGCTCCCCGCAGGGACAGCCCTGCCAGGATCGCTGCGCAGCGCCTGCCAGCGTCATCCTGAATTAACAAAGCTCCCACGGCTGCACTTAGGGCTACTCACTGTAACTTCGGTGATTCATCTGAAAGAACCAGCTCGCTTTTTCATCTTTATATTGTAAGGAGACATAGAAACAACTTAGCATTGTACATGACTTCATACTTCTGTTGTTATGGTTGTATTACAAATTTTATATTTATCAAGAACAACCACAGGACACAAATACAATGCAAAGTTCCTTTTTGTGAAACTAAGAAGTAGCTGGAAACAGTATCCTTCACTCTTCTCCCTGCAGGACACAGTTGGCTTTACTGACTTCTATAAATCATTTGTAGTTTAAATCCATGTAGCTCTACTAGGTTAGAGAAATAGAAACTAGCCTTCAAACCTTAAGGAGGTTTTGGAGAGTTTTCTTTTTCCTAGGGAGTTATAAAAGTTAAACAGGTCAACTAATATAAAATGACAACTGAACGAGCTCATACCATGGAGTCGTTGTCATTGCATAGTTTGGGGCTGATTCTTTTTAGACAGTCAAGTTCTGGGCAGGCCATGAAGACATCACCAAACTGAGTTGGCTCAAAGGTGGCAGATGAACTTTAATATAGATAAATCCGGGGCACTGCATCTAGGAAAAAATTATCCACATTAGACCTGGAACTCAGAGTTATAACTTAGGAAACAGACCTTTGAGCCATTACTGATGGTTCTCTGAAATCATCAGCCCAGCATGCAATGGCAAACAAAATCCAGTAAAATTTTGGAACTCACAAGAAAGTTATTAGGAGCAGGACAGAGGGTGTAATGTTACTGCTACATAAACAGCAAACAAACAAAACTCCAAAAAGCCCTGTGGTGCATTCTTGTAAAGGGCAGCAAAAATGGTTGAGGTGTTGAAGCTGCTGCCTTATGAAGACTGAAAATACTGGCACTCCACTCAGGAGTGGAGACAGTGGAGTGAGGTAATGATGATTTACCAAATGATGAACATGTTGGTTAAACCAAACATGTAACTGTTGTTTACAAGGACCTTGTATGGGATCTAGGGGACACTTGAGGCAACTACCAAAAGATTGGTTTAAAAAAGAGATAAAAGAAAGTATTTGCTGACACAGTCAGCTGTGAACCTCTGGAGCTTGCCAACACAGGAGCTTGTGGAGGCAGACAGTATTAACATGTTCAAAAAGGGATTAGACAAATTAATGTGTCTTTATGCTAAAAGGATAATGCAGGAGCATACCCTCTAGTATCCTTGATACAACAGTTATGAATGCTGCATATTAGGGGGAAAGGACTGTATGTAACAATCAGCCTCACATGGTGTTCCTAAACAGCATCTCTTCTTACCACCACTGGAAACAGAGCGGTGGGTGAGGCGGCTCATTATGTGATCAACAGGTTTTCTGTTACATGCAGCTTGGGACTTCTTCCCCTTGGCAAGGTTCCCCTGTGGGATACAGCCTCCCTGCTCACTCAGTCCTTGCTCCATCACCAAAATGCTGAGTTCGTTGGCCAGCTGATAACTGAAAATCAAAGCAGGTAAATTAAGATTTCTTAGAAAAGGTGGATCTTATATATCCTAGCATAAACAGAGCTGCTTGATTTGGTAAAAATTAATAACAGTGTTGGCTTCTGGTCCTTTACAAGGCAATGGGAGAACAAGCAGTAACATCGTGTCATGCTCTTATACACAGTTTTGGGAGCAGTAAATGGGTACAATACAAGATGTTCAAGTCAACAGAGGAGGTTCTACCTTACCTTTCAGTACTGCTCCTCAGATTTTCTCCAAAAACATTTTTCAGCAGTGACAAGCTGAAAGCTAATTGTCACAGCTAATTATATGTACAAAGTAATTAAAAAAGGTTAATGAAATTTCCATATTATCTCCTAGGTACTTCCTTTTTTTTTCCTCCCCAGTTCATTACCTTTTCTTCTACGATTCTGTGAGGGCTGCACTGTCTTTACACACATGCTCATGCACACAAACACACACACAGACACCAACACACACTCACGCTTCCTCATCCCACTTGATTTTGCCATTCCCTCTCCTCCATCTTTTTTTTTTTTTCCTTTTAATACAGTCCCAGTTTCCTCTGTGTAGTGTTTTCAGGCCCTGTGTGCCTTGCTGGTGTTTCATCCCCACCTCTTCTTACAGTCCTTGTGTCATCTTTTAATCTGCTCTGTTGTCAGGCTTTAACTGACTCATGACTTGTGTTAAGACACAAGATGGGGATATCATGCTCCTAGTGACTTGAGCAGGGCTGTGGGACTTCAGGTAAGCTAGGAGTTATAGTCTGCTGCTGGACATGCCACTAGTTCTGTGTGTTGAGTGAGGGGCCTCAGAGGTGGTCAGGTACCTGCCTTTTCCTTGTAAAACCTGCAGCTGCTTGGTAATATGGATACAGGATTTTTTTTTTTCTCTATAGGCACAGAAGTTTTTCCCAGTTACTCTTTTTGAAAGGATTGAATGACTAGGTGAAACCCTTCCCACACAGCTCAGCAGAAAATAAGCAAACAGCATGGAGAATTGGTTTAAAATCTGGGAAATCATAAGCAATTGAAAAAGCCTTTCAAAGGAAAGTGCTACATTTCTTTAATGATAGCCAATGCTTCCTACTCCAGCCATAGCATCTTTAAAGCCTTCACACCAACAAGTCCCCTTGACACTGAAGCAACACTGCATTTTTTTTGACAAAACTCCAGTTGTATGATCATCCCTGGAAAATGCTTGTTTTGTTATGACCAAATTTTCTCAATTACAATCTAAATGTTATTTTTCTGAAGTAAATGAGACTGAGGTTTGCTTTTCAGAGTGAGGGAAGTATTTACGACTTTTAAAGTCCTCCTTTTTACCTGAGCATATGTACAACTTTCCTGGAGGTCTTAAAAGGACCTCCTCTCCTACAGCTGCCGTGGAGCAGCTGTCTTGGCTTGTTTAGCTTTGCCACCTCCTGTCAGCTGAGCATCCAACCCGGTCTTTAATAAGGTTCCTTTTGAACCCTTATGCTTTGTTTTTCTTTACCTAGCAATCGCCAGGATGGTGAAGCACAACTGACAATAAGACTAAAGGCTCTCTGAGAGAGATATGAGCATATAGGGGCAGGTGGAGAGGAAAAAAATTCAGCACTAGTGTTTCAGAGGTTCAAAATAACATGCTTCCCTCAGGAAGTATTCCTTATTCAAATATCCACTAAAGAGTAGCAAGTAACCACAGGATGCTGTATAACTCTGGGTTATAGCTCTCAGCAGAGAGGCTGCATATCTTCCTGGATTGTCTTTAACATGAGGCAAGGCAGACCTGGAAAGCTTGCCATTTTCCAGCCTGCTGGCTTTAGCAATAATGTCATGTAAGTCCAAAGGGAGACAAGTGACCTTCTAGCTCATGCTATTGTGCTGGTAACACACATAAACAAAGCCTGTAGCTAGAGGAGGAAGAATTTCACCAAAAACAAGGTCTAAGGAGAAGTCCTTTCCTTTGTACCTTTTCATATAAGCTTCCTGTGATGAAAGCTCTGCTACATGATGATATTTTCATCCTCCATCCCCCTAAGGGGTTTAAACTCACCTTTTCCACTGTCAAAAGAGATCCTTTAACACCACACACTCATCAAGGCTGGAATAGCTCACAAACATACACACACATGTTGAGTTTGTATCATAGTGAATAAAGGGGTGTTGTGTTTACATGGTGACAGCCATCAGTAAACTTCAGGTGATAATCATTTTCCCATCATATCCTTGTCATCCATTACCAAAGGGCTATAGAATATTCCTGAGAGGCTACAGGTTATAATCCTAATAGCTGTAGAAGATGGTCAAATCCTTGAACCTGACATTACTAGTACCCATAGCCACTATAAACCTGGATGGACTTTCCACTCTTCTGACAGCACACAGTGTGCTGACATCTATCCCCAAATGTTGTCTCAGGTGAGCCTGCTTCCAAGGGCAATTTTGGACATTCCCCATCCTGGTTGCTGCTGCCAGCCCAAGGATGCTACTGCATGTCCCATCCTGGGCTGCTGGCCCCAAGGAAGGTACCTGTCCCAAAAGGAGCTGGCAGCTCTCTCTCTCCACAGATGTAGGCAGGGTGTACTGAGCAGCACATCCAGCAGAAAGGGGAAAAGAGGATTTAAAATATTTCCTATCTTTAACATTTGACCAATCTAGACTGTTCCAGTGTACTAGTGGGTCCCTTGTGGCTTACTCTACAGCTCAGTCCAGCACTGCTCTTTGATGTTCTGCCCACAGTATAATAAACTTCACCAAAGAATAGAAAAACAGCTCATCTCTGTGAAAGCCACAAGCAAGTGAGCTGGAAATGTGAACTGAAGCTGCACCTTGTTTTTTTGCAGGAGCAGATTCTTTTATATTCAGTGGCCTAAAACAATTTGGTAAAATTCAGCCAAACAGAATAATGGCCAACATTTGTAGAATTTGCCTGGCTAAAAGAAAATGTTGTGTTTATAGCAGTTTTGGTAAATTACTACATTTTGCTAAGTGCAGAAAGGGGAAAAGGACTTTCTTTAGAGCTGTCTTAGTTTCTTTCTCCTCTTCAGATTTCTGGTTTCATCTTGTTCAGTATCAAAGAAAGCAAGTAAAAATATGAAAAATGTGACTTCTGGGAAATAATTAGTTGTGGGAAGAGCAGAACTCAGGTCTGAGAATTGTAATTGGAAAATAATCATTTCTCTAAGATCAAATCCCTAAGGCTCCATAAGTTTAAAAGGGAAATATTCTGTCTAATCTATCTTGAACAGCAGGAGATTTTTTCCTCTCACTGTATTCATTTCTGTTTGTGTCAGTCCTGGAAAGGGACCTCTTTTTTAGATATCTTCTAATTTTGTGGTAGGGATTGTGGATTTTGGTGAAAGGCCAAAGTCTAAAGACTTTCAACACTGAAAGTTTCTAAGAAAGAAATTATGTCAGATAGGTTCTCTTACCTCATATGGCACTCAGCCTGAGATTTACTGCTGCTTTTTTCTAGGATGCTGCAAGAAAGCTGTGCTACCACTTGGTGAGCAGACTCTAGTTCATCTTTCAAGTAGTCCTTCACAACTTTTATCCACAGATGAACAGAAAACTTTGACAAGAAAATGTAGTGGATCAGCTGTAGCAACATGCCACATGAGCTAATTTTTAAAACCATGTATAGGATATGAAAGGCTAAAAATTCCAGTCTTTTTAAGTCATGAAGGGCCAATTCCACAGAAGCCAAAATTATGACCACTGTTGCCATACATAAATATGGATGGTCAGTGCCTAAACTGGAGTCTCCTAACTGGATTCAGAATGAGAAGACAGGTCAGGTGTCCCAGTGCATAGCCAGGAGACGCTGGGGTGCCCATAGCTAACTCTCACTCTGTTTTAAAGGTACCATGTGGCAAAATACACTGGAAAGGGGTGCAAGAGATGAGGAAGTACCCATCAGATGTCTAGAAGGCAACACCTGCCACCTGTGCTTCCCTTTCTATTCCTAATTTGAATAGTCCTGTGCAGTATTTCAGTTTAATGTCATGGGCAGTTCCCACAGCACAGGGTGCTGCAAACACCACAGTGCTTCACCCTCATCACCCCATGCTTGGAGGCACGGACTGTGCATAGATTGTTCCATACAGGGCACCCCTCACTCACTCCCAGCAGTGATGCTGAGGTGCAGCTTAGTAGGAAATACCCTATTTTGCTCTTCCTTTTGGCATCTGGTCTAGCTTTCAAATTTCATGTGGCTTTGTCCTACACTGGAAGACCTGGAGCAGAGACCAGTGCTAAATAAGGTGAACTATTCCCTCAAGCTGTTGCAGAACTCACTGTCAGAGAATTACATCACCATGTGGGACAAGCTGTGGAATGTATCTGCAGACAGCCATTATTGTGAACAATTCTTCCAAGGCAAAGAAGACCACAACTCAAAAGCTGCCTGCAGTGAGTTGGAAGACTTGCTGTGAGAAGTCCTGCACTATTAAGCAAGGCACAAGCTGTTTATTCACCTTGCTGCATTAGTAAAAACATACTGTTCTATATATTGAGCTCACACCTGCCTTTTGCTCTGCAGAAGGACCCTATTTATTGTCTCATTAGGAGTCAGACCATGAAATCCCAAGGGACTACCTTGGAGGATGTCTGCATGTTCCCTTACAGCTGCAGGGCCTGATGGGGATGAGAAGCAGCTCTCTCTATAGAATGCTGTGCTCTGGCCCCTGAATCCTCATTGCTCTTTTGCAGACCCCAGCAGCAATCCTTTTCTGATTTTTATTTGAGCAAAATTCCCATTGTATAGTCAGCCTTTAGATATCTCAGGAGAAAATTTTCATTATTAGGGACAGAAATCAGGCATGCAAATCGCTAATACATTCTGGCTTTTCCAAAGCATCTCCTCATCTAGCTTAATCAGAAGCCATGAGAAGAAAAGAGGATTAGAAAAATATATTTCCACAGGGAGTCTCTTAACAATTTTTCTGCTCTAAGGCTCAGCACTTATGTGCTGGTTTTGGCTGGGGTAGTTTTCCTCACCGTGGCTGCTATGGGGCTGTGTTTTGGATTTGTGCTGAACACAGGGTTGATAATGCAGAGATGTTTTTGTTATTGCTGAGCAGGGCTTACACAGAGCCAAGGTCTTTTGTGCTCCTCACCCCACCAGACAGGAGGCTGGTGGTGCACAAGCACAGCTGGGAGGAGACAAAGCTGGGACTGCTGATCCCAACTGACTCAAGGGATATTCCATAATTGATGGCATTATGTTTAGGACATATGCTGGCTGAAGAAGGAAGGGAGGATTTTCAGAATGATGGCATTTGTCTTCTCAAGTCACTGTTATGTGGGATGGAGACCTGCTTCCTTAGGAACGGGTAACATCTGACTGCCCGTGGTAAGGGGTGAATGAATTCCTTCTTTGGCTTTGCTTGTGTACTTGGTTTTCACTCTCCCTATTATATTATATTTATGTCAACCCATGAGTGTTCTGGCTTTTGCTCTTCCAATGCTCCACCCAGTCCCGCTGGTGGGGAGTAAGTGAGTGGCTGCCTAGGGCTTGGCTGCTGCCTGGGGTTAAACCACAGCATTTTCTGTGATGGAAACCCATGCAAAAATCATATTGCTTTGGAATACCAAAAAGACATTTTTCATTATGAATTTGACTCTGGGATGCTCCAAGGCACTGAATGTCCCAGAATGAAAAGCAGAACTGGGATGCCAATGGAAAAGGCTCCAGCACTGGTGTCTCAGGAAAGCTATAGGCATGCCTTTGTGAGGAGTCTTCCCATGAAGTGCAAATTGAAGTTGTCTTGGCCAGCAGGCATGAAATTTCACCACAGAAATGTATACAGGCATAAACTAAAAGCCTCTGGCAAGTAATTTTTCTACAATTTCCTTGCCAAGACCTCATGCTGGGGCTTACACCAACAGCTCTGCACACAAGTCAGAACAAAACCAACTCCCAGTTCCAGCGTTATTCCATCCCCATTCGGCTTTTGCTGAAATCACCTTGTATTTCATGGCTCCTTAGTTCAGCTGAAGAGACTAAAGACTTATAGAGGCCATATGCTCAGACACCAGAGCAGTTTCACACAAACTGAGCCCATTCTGCAGAAGAGCAGTGACTCTCCCAATGCATCATGACAGAACACGTAGGTGTCCCCCTTGTTGGCTGAGTCTGACCTGGAACTGGAACAAGGCCAGGATTTGCTATTTGGTCAAGAGCAATATTCCAGAGGGACAGTTAGAAAGGTGCCAGATGTGTTATACATGGACAGTGTGGCAGAGAAGCTGCACCAAGTGGCTTCCAAGACAAGTGACAGCAGGATACAGTTTCCAATAACCTCAGATGAAGTCCTTGGCATTTGCTAATGCCTTTAGTGGATACTACGAAGAAAATCCTCCAGGAAAATAGGTTTATGACAAGGAGCTATATTTACAATTTATTTTTTAGTAAGGTTTCATCCTCCATCTTATTCATGTTCCTAAGCAGTTTACACATATCTTTTTAATCTGAGTGCTTAGCCAATATTTGAACCCATGAAGGGTCATTTCCCTTAGAATGAGAAACAGTTAATAACGTTCAAGTATGCACTCAGAAAAAAAAAATATTTATTTGCAATAGGGTTTTTTTTAAAAAGCTTCCTTTCACTAAACTCACAACTGAAATAAAGAACAGGAGCAAACTATCCCCCATCAAAATCTGCCTTCCTGCAAGCTCTGGGCTCAAAAGCCTGCACTTCTTCCTTCTCTTCTTCTCTTTACTTTCAGTGTCCCAGCGATTGTCCCAGCGGCTGCCGGTCTCCAACACACCAATTACATTTCTACTGCCTCAAAAATGCAACATCATCACAGTAAGTTCCTCTCTGCATAGTCCAGGGACTGTTGGATGCACCTTTGGGTGTAGATGGTAATGGAAATCACCAACCCCAAGTGCTACTGTCTCCCTTAGATTGCAACCCACATTAATTTCAATGTATTAATCCTCCTTTGAGTATTTTTCAAGGGGCATTTCACTTAGTTTTTCCAAATCTATACCATTGAGGTATTTTCCTCCCTTCTTTTTTGTCAATTTCAGATTGTATCACTGATACAATCTACAATTCTTTCTCCTGATTTTTGGTCATGATGTCCTGTCCGATCTGGAGTGCTGCCACCTCTGGCCCCAGGCCAAAACTCACAGCTGCAGTGCTAAAACTCTGCTCTTTCGGAGGGTGTCCCCTCCTACAACCAGTGGACGGGGACAGGAAACAACACACGAATGGAAAAACACCCACCCCAGATACACTCGGATCCTTCCACACCAAACAAAACTATAAGAGCTCTCTTAACACCCAGCCCAGGTGCTAAAACAAAACAGAATACCACCTTTATTCAGTTACTCACATGCGTCTGTGTTGGATCTGAGGATTCCTGGGCTCTGACACGGTCTGGATGCAGCCACAGCCCCCCACTGCCGGCAGGGGGGCAGGAGCTGGATGTTCCTCTGATCCAGGGGGTTTTCCAGACGCCTCCTGTCCCTTCATGGTCACCAAAAAGCTGATGCCTTGGAGTGGCTACCTAGAACAGAGGCTAGACAGAATTAAAAGAATAAAGTAGGTATTTATTAAAGGCCTTCAATAGATACACCTTGGGCAGTGCAAAAGCCTTGTGGAGGCTTGTCATGGGTTTGTTCATAACCGGGCGGAAACACCATTTAATGTAGCGGTTTCACATTCGCCTGCTCGCCTGCTCACACCAGGCAAGAGTGTAGTGTAGTGGTTTTATGAGAATAAGGATTAAGAGAAATGCAAAACAGGCCTAAACTTCAAAGATAAAAATAGTTTATTAACAAAAAAAA
>VZTR01009175.1:237526-268835 GCA_013400775.1 Chaetops frenatus
TGTGCCCCGGCGAAAGTAGAAAAACAAAGAACCTCCCCCAGGAAGGAGAAAAAAAAGTTGTTGTCCTTTAAACCACAACAAGGCTACACCCAAGATGGACGATGATCACGAGTTTTTCAGACAGATATAAGTTTGGTCTATTTGCATATCAGGGTTAATTGTCCAATTACACCTTCAGGTAATGAAGTCATATTCCCCCAATTTGCTCTTCCCACAGTTCACTTTTGTTTATACTTTTAGGGGCCTGAGGCCAAGGATGCCATTCGTTCTCAGGCCTGGAAAGATTGTTTTGTCTGACCAAAATGGGAGGAGAACTTACTAACCTTCTATAGGGAGTTCTGAGTTATACACTAATGCAGTACAGGATCTGAAAAATATAAAAGCTAAAAAGTTAAGGCATCATTCAGATGACTTTTTTTCAGGTATAAGCATTTAATTTCTTGCAGTAACTACAACACTCAGAAGCTTTGTGTTAGATGTTCAACGAAGAAGTGAAATTTACCAAAGAAAATCACTCGATGGCATTCTCTGTATTGCTGACATCCAGTGAATTAGGGCAACAGAAAAGATTAATCTATTTCTTTAATCACATAGACGCTGGTCCAATTTCCCCTAAATAACACCAGAGTCTTTCCATAGGCCTGGAACTTTCCATGACTTTCATAGGCCTGGAGAACATATACAGCATATGTATTACATCTCCACCACATCAATAACTCATGGAATGTTCTCCTAACCTTTAAAGAGGATATGGAACATTTTATACGTGTGTGTGTGTATATATGCACACACATATATAAAAGGAGCATGATTTTATTACCATGGCTAGGCATAAAAGGTAATCATTAGGAAGTCTTTCCTTGTACCTTGTGCCTACTCTAGTACTGAAGTCTACAGCAAAATCCAAATCTGGAGGAATGATGGGAAGCCGTTATTAGTTTTTTCTATGAAAATGGTATTTTTATTAAAAGCAGAAGGTGAACTGAAAGCACCAATCCTCTTTAAAATAACTTGGGGTTTAGCATCAGTAATGGAAATATACATACTGCAGCTGGTATACGTCTAACACCTCTCCCATCTTTTCTGTCCATAAATAAGTAGTTTAAGGCCAATGAATATAATAAAAGAATGATCTTAATATTTTGCTCTCAAATTGTTTCCATTTCACAGGAAGTTCAAGTTTCCTTAAGTAAATGGTTTATACTTTTCGAAGCACACTTGCATTCTAGTAAAATCTATTATATATGCATTAAGGCTTAGTTTATTTATTGGGAAGAATAGGAACACCACAGAAAAATCAAGACTATGATATTTCTATGGTTAAATTTCTTTAAAATAGTTAGCAACTCCTTTTCCCCTGCCATTTTGAATACGGTGTGTGCACCACTGTTTTCAGTTTCTTGTGAAGATAATGCTAATTTCCTAAACAATAAACCTGACACAGGTTTAGACTATCTGAAATGCAAGTCTAAAATCAGAAGTGATGACAAACCTTTACAACCTCAGAGTTTCCTACTGCTTTCCATGGAGTTCTGGAAGGGGCAGCAAGCGCAAGGATCAGACCCTTAGGCTGGAGCCTCTCAACTGCTCCAAGCAAGGGGACTTTACCAACTGGTGTCATGAATAGAGGAAGTTTGGCATATTTTTCTGCCCTTTGATAGTCAAAACCTGGAGTCTCAAGAACTAATAAATATAGTGGGAAAAATAGGACATGTCAACTGCTTCTAATGAATCTAGTTTATTACATGTAAAGAAAAACATGTTTTTGATAAAACTATATAGTTATTTTTCTGAGAACAAATTTTCTCAAAAAATTAAACACCTCCTTAAAAGCAATACAAACCTCTGTTCATTGCACATACAGTATATCCTGCTAAAATACTGAAGGAGATAAAACTCTAAGCATTACTGCAGGACTTAACCCTAAAAAATTAAAGCACTGGAATCTACCATGTTCATTTTTTGGAAATTTCACCACTACCTATAATGAGTCTTTCATTACTAATTTATGTCAAACACTTGCTGGCTTTGTGATACCAGCTCTAGGAAAATCTCCCACTTGCTCTTACCCTTTTCTTTCCACTGGTCTAGAGGAAGATTTGCTAACAGTCCTTTCTTGCCTACTTTTATATTCATTCTTCATGTATTACAAATATTTAACACTTTATTCTGGATGCTGGTTAAGCACTCAGTACACATACTGTAAGCCAGGTGCTTGATGAGGAAATAAGTTGTGGTGGAGCCACTGCCAGATGTCCCTGGGGTCCTGCCCTAGAGGAAGGATCTGCTGAATGGTCAGAGATGGCTAGAAGCCACTGGGAGAGCTGCCTAAAAAAAAGTGTTTAAGTATTGCTCAGATTACCTGACCATGGACCTGTAGAGGAGAGAGGAAAATGGAAGTAGTTACAAGAAGGGCTTTAAAAATGCAGCAGGTGTAACATTCATTTTATATCTATAGCTATAGCTAAATCTGTATAAAATCTCAGGTCTGCAGAAGCCTAGTGCCAACATCTTAAACAAGTGAATTTCCAGTAACAACCATCTGCTTTTACCCAGCATTTTGGGAGACTGGAGAGTCTATTCAGCCTTCAACATCACCTCAAAGTCTCTCCCAGTTCTGTTCCCAAACAGGGAGGTGATCTTACCTGCACAAAGCAGATCTCTTTATGTTTTGTTCCTGGAAAACAGACCACGGATACAGGTAAAGCAAGCTATGTTTGGCTTGCACCCCCTAAACCTGAGGAAGATGAGATTTTGGGGCAAAAGGAAGAGTATTTTGGCATCCACTCCTGTGAATTTTCTTTAAAATTCCTCCCATTTCTTGTGACCTGATCTAGGCCAAGAATAAGAAAGAAATAAATGTGCTCCTTGGGAGCATTTCAGTAATACCTAGCGATAAGTTGTCTCTGGCAGAGATTATTTCAGCAGGATCCAGAGAGGATTTAAAATCCAAACAGAGACAGGAAAGCAGCCCAGCACTCCATTTGAATTGGTGGTAGTATTAAATCAAGTGACACAGAAGCACAGGAGAACTCCCACCAAATATCTCTAAGATGGCATTTTAACAGGGGATTATATTGTGACTGGTCCTTTTGAGAGTCTGCAGGGACATAGAGGAGCATAAATTACAAAGACACTTGCCCGTACTGTGTCTCCAGATTCTAGCAGTATACAACGAATGAGGGAGCAAGGGAGGTACAACCAGTCCTCTCAGTCCTCTCAGCTCCTGCTTTGGTGATAAAAGATCTGTGACAGGTGACAGTAGGTATGGTCTCAATCCTGTTTCCAGGGGTTTGGACCATGAAGGAAGGTGAGCACAACAGCTGAATAAACTTGCTATGTAACCATAAGAGCTTGAGGAAATGGCTCCTGTTGTGGGATTATCAGAGAAAGTGAAGTTATGGGCCATCTCATAGCCTGCCTTCAGACAGAACTTGGGTTTGCAGTTTTCTGTCTTCATCCTTACAGAATCTGCCTCCTGTTTTTGTGTCTGACCTCCGAACACACCAGGTAATATGTTTTGCAATTCCATCCCGGGTGCAGTGAAAAGCAGATGTAGGTGTGGTTGTACATGGGGATTTCTGCAGGTACAGCTGAAGTCATGCTTTCCCTCCCCCCTGACATGACCTCAGCACTGGGAGAACTCCTCCCAGCTGCAGCTCATCTAATTGGAGGCATGAAAAACTGAGTCTGTAATTAAGAAAGCACTGAAAGCTCTAGATTGGATGCTTATCAGCTATACGTCAGACTCCCTCTACCAGCAGAATCATGTTGTGAATCTATCTGTAGAACCTGATTTATGAAGATTATTTAAGACAGAAAAAATTATGTCAACTTATGGCAAAACCCATTTATTTTTCTTTCAGTTTAGATTCCAAAATGCTATTTTCTTTCTCACAGGGCTATTTTTAATGGCAGAGCCTATGTGTGCCCTACCCAGCCCTGTAAGGAATGCCAACACAGCTAAAAGCAATGCAATTATGTGGCCCACCAGAAGGTCAAGCAAAAAAATATGTGGTGCTCACCGATATTTATTAGCCATTTCTAAACCTGGACAGAGGCAGAGGATTACAATGGTTTCTCTTCTTTCTTAGCACTTAGGGCAGAAATCCTTGTTCCCTATTTGATCTATGTCTTCATACCTGACTCAGTGTTAGCTGGAAGATCCTGGTGTCATCTGCTGGGAAACCAAATTCTGTTAAAACTCTATATAAATATCAGATACCATCTTATCAGTCTACATTCTCACTGTTTCTACTACCACTTCCTTAAATATGAAGCACTTAAGGTTGTGAGTAGCCACATATCCACTGGTTACATCTATTCTGTTGTGCAAAAGAGGCATTAAGGCCACATCAATTGCCCTCAGGAGTATTTCAGAATTCTTTCTGAGATAATTCATTGGATTTGGTAAAGTGTAACAGTCCCTGGCTGTTTGCTCTGCTTTCAGCTTTTGGTGCACTCTTCCTCTATGCATCTCCCCCTGTAGTGACACCACACGACTGGCAGCAGACAGAAAAGTCACCCACGGAAGTGACTAAGTGGGGAAATCTTTCTTAGGAAAGCTCCCTGACACCCAGTGCTAAAGCATACAGATTGCTGAAGCCTCTCTTTGGGTTTCCTGTGTCCCATTAATCCAGACTAAACAAAAGCAGTGTAAATAGATGTAAATGTAAATATGTGTATCTGTACATATACATGTGTGAGCATTTGTAGCTCCTGGAAGCACAGGCTTGTTGCAAGACAGGATAGCTTAGGTATAATGCTAATATAGGCATGAGAGGAGCTATTCCAAAATAACCTTAATCTGACCTTTTGGACCTAGGTAGATGTAACATCAATTTAAAACAGACATTGCGAAAGGGAGGAACTCTAAGTTCTGTAATGTCTGTGAGTTCAAAATCCCAGAACACTCTCCAAAAGTAATGAAACAAGACTGGTGATGGCACTAGTGTATTTATTATTTTATTTGAATATGTACATTTCTTTTGCTAGTCAAAGTACTAATTTTGCAAAATTAATTTGTTTCTCCTACAAAGTTTAAAATTCTTCTACAAAGTTAGACATTGCTTCTGCAAATGTCACTCTTGGGAAGAAAGAAGGAAGAAAGAGAAGTTCTGCACTGCACCAGCAACCACAAAGTACAGCCAGTGCCTGGTTCTGCGACTTGAAGAAGTTTAAAACATAAGGACTGCAACTCTATGCCAAACACAGACTAAAAAATGCCCAGGGCAAAGACAGGAGCAAAGAGGGGCTCAGATAGGGCTGTGACTGACAACAAGAACCTTGCACCTGGTTATCCACTGGTAGAATGAGGGCTCAGAAACTGCAAAACCACTGGTTTAGAAAGATTATTTAGTTACTGATTTCACATGGCTTTTTCAGTGACAAGGCCTGAAAGCTAAGACAGTTATGGAGAAAACAAGATACATTTTAAGCTATGGGCAAGTGTTTCTGTATTCTCGTGAATAACATTTTCTCCCCAAATCCTGGAATTAATTGGTAAATAAATATACATTCCTAATGTCAGAGTCTTAGAAGTACTACAGTGAGATCTACTTTGCTGGAGACTTAAAAATCTCTGTTTGAAAAGTTGGACTTTACAGGCCAAAACTTGAAAATTTTTTGTGATCATATTAATCTATCATGTGTATCACACTGCAAACTTGACCATGAATCTGTCTCTGAAAGACTGAGTGAATTTTTGCAGTATTTGTCCATATTATAATTGTTTCCCATATTCCTGCTTCCCCTTTGCCAGAAGTATTGGCTAACAAACTGTGTATACAGAAAAACGCAGTAGCTAGCTCAGGTGGCTAATCAGCTAACAGGTTTTTTAACAGTTTTAACACTTAAACTTCTCTGTATCATTCAAATTTCAATATGAGTTTTATTCCAATTTCTTTCTCACTTTGATTTTTGATATCTGATCCTACTGAAGTGACTTTGAAAGATATCATGTGGACATCTTTGACTCATTGGCATAATAGAAGAAAGAGAAATGAAAGCCTATTGTCTTGTGTAGGAAGAAGAAAAAATACTATTTTTTTTTAATATTGCAGAAAATAGCTAGAGGGGGATAGGCACAGTTTATCAGCACTTGATTTAAATTGCTGTATCTTCATTTTCTATGAGAAACAGTACATGCTTATTCCTGTAGTATGCAGACTGTCTGCTTATCACCAAAACTTCAGAAATATGTGGGTGTAGTCAACATCTGTGATTGCTTTCCTGAATGTTCTGGGCTGTCGCAATCTTCCCATAATAGAGGCAAAGGGAAACACCTTTCACTGTGCATGTAAGGCAAGAAATGCACATTTATAATGAATTCAATTTGTTTCTGTCTCATATTTTCCATTTTTAAAATCCTAAAAAAAATATTTTAATCCTACCAGTGCTTTCTTAAACAAAGAAAGTAGATAGCTTTACCTCCACTGCACAAATGGGAAGACTGAAGCAGAACTATAACTTATTACAAAATATACCTCTAATTCAGAAGTCAGGAATCTGTATCACTTAATCCTGAATACTCAGCAGAGTGGTCAAAATGGACCAGTATATTTCAGGAATGCCATAATGACTCCTCACAGAGATATATCTGTATTTTTCATACACAGAAAATAGAAAGGAACAAAAGTACATCAGGGCTTCTTGCCAACGTGTATTCACATTTCTGAACATCAAATATAATATATGCTGCTTCTGAAGTCCATATCAACTCTGGCTTATACAGTCAGTACCCATTTCTGATTAAATCATCCTGCAGTTCATTTTTATTTATGACTTGACATAGAAATATTCTTTGCTGCATTTGTGAGCTACCTGTGGATCACTATTTCAGCTAGTTTGGCCTAGATGATGCATTTTCCACCAAAGAACAAAGCCTTAGAAGGAGTTATGCCCAGCCTGGGGCTACTCCTTATATCTCACTTTTTAGAAAATTATTGACATTGATACAGAAGCAAAGGGAGAATTATTTTGCTCTCTATACCCCTGTACAATATTGCTCAATATTATTTGACATGTGGACTTCTAAGAAGAAAGGACTTGGCTGTGTAGGACAGATGGGTCTCTTCTACCCTCCACAGTGTGCCCAAGCTCTTCTGTGGTTTGTGCATCCCTGGCTGATGCCTCTGACCAGGGCACCACTCTGAACTGGGTGTGCTGAATAATTTATGGGTCAGGAGACTGCTGCCTGTTCCAGCTGCTGTACAGCTAATTTTGAACACAAGACATGCACAGATGCTCATCTACCAGCAGCAGAGATCTTTTAAGTACAGGGAAGGATTTGTGAATTCATAAATTCATAAAGGCCAGAAAGGAGGGTTACAATCTCTGTCTCACCCAGTCTTCTGTATGGTGCAAGTGAAGTTAACCCTTTTTCCCTACTATCTTCATTTGCCAAGAACCACCATCCCCAGAGGACTCCACAAAAATCCCCTGGAGCTCCATGAATCTTTCTGCTCCACTCAGGAATGAGCCGGAGATGTGACTTTGCTTGGGTCTTAGGGCACACTGGAGATACTGTCCCTGCAGTCCCTGTAGCCTGAGTCTGTCCTCAGCCAAATTCAGGAAACCACAATGGTTACACACCCATGAACCACACATGGTTAAAATGCTGCTGGGCTGGCAACCCCTGGCTAGCACTGGCTTTGAAAGAGGTGGCTCAAGTCGAGCCTTAAATTCTCATCACCTCTCTTATTGTCTCCTGGCCTCCTTCACCTTTCTTTAACTCTTATCCATTCTCCTGCTGGCTTCACTGCAGAGGCAGAAACTGGACTGTGACAAACAATTAGTTGATCATTTACGTCTTGCCACACAAGTATTTTTCCTTAGAAATTGAACTAATATGTAGTGTGGGAAGAGAGGCTGATCTCCTACTAAAATTCCTGGGTGAAGTTTGATAAGAATCAGATATGCTGAGACATATCAGATTTCCCCCTGGAAAGAGATAAAATACCCCAAAGACTTTGAAGTCTAGTGCTACAAATATGGTCAGAATGGGATTTTGAAATTCTGTCACCTTCATTTAAAGTAGTTAGATCTATTGTGATTGCAATTTGAAGGTAAGCTTCATGGTGAACATCCTTAAATTAGTTTCATCACTTTAGACATATGGTTACACACACCTATTTTTAAGGACAAGGATATTGATCTTGGCAAGGCAATAAATTCCAGTAATATCTCTCTGTAGAATAAAGCCGAGACAATTCAAACACGATTATTTTTTGTCTTCACATCATTTTGCCAAAACTATGATATTGTTGGACAAATAATTCTGATTTATATTCAACAAGAGCAGTAAAAAGATTTTATAGAGGAGACAGCCAGAGTGACATTTTCCTATAAATCACAATGATTTTTACTGCCACAAGATCCCGTGGCTCGACTTCAAATGCGCTTTAAACTGCATGGCTGAAGTTGCATTCCTTCTGAATGAGAACCATGTTTCCCTTTCTCAGTGAATGACTCCACATTCCTATCAGTGTCTAGCAGATAATAAAAATATCCAAACAAAAGCAGTTTTTAGAGCTGGTAGAGCAGTGATGGGAAAACATGTTCAAAGTGGTGTCACTCTATAGCATATCATTCTTCTGGGGAAAAAAAAAAAAAAAGGAGATAAGGAAGGTGCATACCAGACAGTAAGTAAGTTCTTCCTGTCATATTTCTGTTCTCTTCTGGGATAAATTTTCCTGCTGATAGAATATGGAAGAATATAACTAGAACCACAGCAGTATTTAACTACTGACCTGGAACATAGCACCCATGATCTTTTATATAACCCTCAAGGCACTTGAATCAGGTAAAGGGAACTGGGAAATACCCATATTCACTTCTTAACCTAACAAAGGAAAATCCATCAAGGACTGTTGAAATTAAAATAACACTAACCTCTTATATACTATCAGGCATGTATTCCCCAAGGAAAGCTGATATTCCTGTTCCACAGTACTTTCATTTTCTCCCTTGAGAACCATATCCACCAAAGCCAGGTGCATGAAGCAGGGTCAAAGATGAAGTGTTCTGATCTGATTATGGATTAGATCTAGTCAAAAGTCCATCTCCTAGGCTCAGGATATGTTCTTCCTCTTCCAGTGCCTCACTGAGAGCTGAGATGAGCATGCACCCAAAACAGAACCTGAGAATTATTTTATTGCAGACCATCACAACCCCTTTTTTTCCTAACTCCAGACATCTCAGCAAAGATGGCAAGGGTTCCTGCTCTCAGATTCTCAGGACTCCAGCTCACTTGTGAGGCCTTATGTTTAACCTGGCCATGACTCTGTTCTATGCCAGGATGAGGCCTGGGTACACACATCCTGACCTCTACCTCACTTGTAGGATGTGGAAACCAAAGTGCCCACACTCTCCCTCCACACCAAGAGTCCAGGGCAGCCTCACTCCAGAGCTGCAGGCAAACACAGTTTTGTCACTGATCTTTGCTTCTTTCCTTCAAGCCACAGCTTTGGGGACAGCTGTTATGGACCCTTTGCTAAGTGGTATGGTCAAGTGAAAATGTGGATATAAAAGACACAAATATAAAAAGGCATAGAATAAACATATTTTCTAGTGAGAATACAAAAGCCACTTACATGGTTGGCGGTGCATGGATCATGATTATTCCTAATTTAAATCCAAGGAATGGCAGTCCGGAATCTCCTCTTGACAGCACACTCTTCATCCCAGCCTCTCTCCAGAGCAGTGGCAGATAAAAATGGGAATTGTGTGGGAGTGCAAGCTCAGGATCCTCCGAAAACCTCTGTGGGAATGGAATAAAGTTCAGATTTAAATCTCTAGTCATAGATAATTTTGGGGTGGGGAGGAAATGCACTTATACCAGTATGCTAATAAAAATGTATCAGCTGTAAACAGCTGGCAGATGCACAAAGTTGTTCTTCCACAGCTCTTTAAAAGAAAGAGCCACTTCCCTTGCATGTGCCACAGTTATCATCACTAAATATAGGCAGGGATAAAAAGCTTTTAACGATTTGCACTTCAGTATGAAACAATACTCCCCTTTCTCTTTTAAAAGAATTTCTTTTCCGCTTCTATGACTATAAATGCATCCAAATCAGGAAAATCTTGCACATTAAGCTACTCTTGTGGGGGCCAAGAAAAGAAACCTCTTTACCATAGAGCTATGGACAGTGGGCTTGCAGCATGGCCAGGTAAAAAATGTGCAGCTGCCTCAGTCAGCTGTGGGATGTGCACCGAGCTTTCCATGCAGCCCTGATATTTCTGGTGTGCTTCCAAAAAATAGCAAGTTACAAATTATTAATGACAGTGGCCATAGAGGAATGTGACAAGGTTCAGGTTAAGCTTGCTAAAGAGTGGTCACCTCTCACTCCTCAGACCAGCACCACACTGTTCTCAGGCAGATTTCCTCCCTCATGGCTATTTGGGCAATAAGATCAGTAGAATATAATGGTCCTCTGCAGCTTAAAAAGACAACAACAAAATCAGTGGACCAGACTGTATTGCCTTTATGTCCACTTACCAAAGTCAACCTTTCTTGAGAGTCTTTGTAATCCAGAGGGCCAAGTTGAGATGGTTAGAGATGGTTTGGGGGAGTCAGTGCTGTGACAGAGCTGGTGGTGCACCCACTCCCTTCCCCCACAGGTGAAATTCTGGGTTCCCTCAAGTCCCATTGATTTCCGAGATTTCCTTGGCTCCCTTTCCCACAGTGCTTATCACAATCTGCTTGCCTTTTCCTGATGAGAGGTTGGGATATTGTAGGTGCATGTCCTCCCTTCCCACGGGCTGTGGAATGCAAGTCCAGGCAGCATGTCCACTTCAGCAGGGCAGGGTCAGGTTTGGCCCAGGCAGCTACAGAAACTCAGTGTGCTCTTCATTGCATAGAGCAGCCAATGCNTAAAGAATGTGCTCTGAAGTAAGCACATTTTGGAGGCACTGCACCTAAGTGAAAAAAGTTGGATTGCTCTTATGTTGAAACTGTCATGATAGTGTTACTTCTTTTCAGTGTTACTGATTTTTTCTTAACACCCTCAAGTAGTTCTGATTAAAATAAACCTTGATCAAATTAATTTTCTTTCCTTCTACCCTCCACCACCTATAAAGGCAGCAAAAGTCATGCCAGCATTAGGATACTGAAGAGTGAGTTCTGGCAGCCGGATAAATGTCATATTAGCCCTCAGATCCACCTGGAAGCAAAGCAGTGTGGTTTGGCCATTGCTGTATTTGCGATTCTCGAGGTTAGTTGATGCAGAGCAAAACTTATATTTGGATCAGCAAACAGAGGTGCAGGTTAAAGAAAAGAAAAATGAAAATGCACATTTGCAGTAGCTCTGGTAGAGAGCAATTAGACCTGATTTATCATACAAGTCTGAGGGGTGGGAAACAATGTGAGTCTAAGAACTGGAAAAGAAACATCAGTATGGGAATGAGAGAAAATCATTAGACCAACAATCAAGACCTGTGGTATTCCACCTGGGACCTGATTTGCCTTTTGAAAGTTTCAGATTGTCATGTCATGAGCTGCTCTTCTACAGTGGGGAAGATGGAGACAAATAATATTATGAGTTTGAGATGTATTAAACACTTTGGCAGCCTCAACACAAGAGATTGGCAAGCTGGAGTGAGTGCAGTTGAGGGACAGAGATGGTAAATGCAGGAGCAGATCCTTGCAGAGGGGCTGAGGGAGCTGAGCTGGTTTGGTCTGGAGAAGGGAAGGCTTTGGGGGGAGATAACAGCAGCCCCCAGCCAGAGCTGTCAAGGACAGAGGGAGCCAGGCTCTTCACTGCTGTGCCTGGTGGGTAGGTGAGAGACTCTGGACATGAGCTGAAGGAGGAGAGGTTCAGACATCTGGAATTTTCCCCCTGAGGGCAGTCAGGCACTGGAGCAGATGACCCAGATGCTGTGTGATTCCATCCTGGGGGTGGGGGAGTCAGCCCCACCCGGGCTTGCTCAAAGCCTTCAGCAACCTGGTCTGACCCAAGAGCAATACTGTCTGACCCTCTTGGCATAGAGACATCCTAAATTCCCTTCCAACATGAGTTTTCCTACGATCCAATGATTTATTATATTTTCCCCAAACTGTACATATAAGAAAGCATATAATAATTTTGCCTAATCTTTTAAAACTCTATTTCATCTAATGTGTCCAGCAAATTCCTTCCTCTGACTGCTGAAATTTTCTGATAAGCATGCCATTTATTATGGTGATTTTTATGATTTGGCACCACTTTCACAAAAAACATTCAGAAGTCATTTTATATCAAAGCAGGCAATCATACACAGTCATTTCAAATGGAAACCATAGGTCATGGTGAAATGGACAATTCTCTGATTTTTGTGAATGAGAAATGAAGATTTAAATAGTCACCACCAAGAATTTTGTCTCCACATTCAATTAATCAGCACTTCTGTTTTTCTGTTTTATTGAGTATAGCTTACTTCTCTGTCTTAAAGAGTCGAACTTTTTTAAAACTAGTGGACAATTTATGACTAGAAATATGGGCAAGTACACTGATGCCAAGAAATGCTCTCAAAGTATTAAGCTGTTCTGAATAATATTTCAATACAATTGAAGCTGGTGTTTTCATGTCCCTGAGAGAGCAAACCCAGAAATATTTGGAAGCTGTTTTGACATTCTTGAACATACCATTAAGCAACAATAAAAGAGGTTGTCATAGCTGCTGTGTCATAATGGAATGAGTTTGTCTCTCTTCAAACTGGTAGTGGCATTTTGCTAGTCAGAACATCAGGAAAAAATGTTAAAATCAGAGCCAGGGAAAAAGAAGAGATTCACAAGACAGTCTTGAATGAATATAAAACAAAAGCGATTTAAACTAACTCATTTTTTCTTTCAGTTTTCTAATCCTTCTTTGAAATAAAAAGCAGGCATGTCAAGTCTAAACCAACCAAGATTAGTCACATAGATAAAAGAAAATATCCATAGTTATTATTTCTATGCTTCATGCAGCTTGTCAAGAGAAGCCTGGGAAAGCAAAGTTTGGTTTCAGTACTTTGCAACTGAGTTTGCATCCTGTGCTTTAGCTGCTGCTGTTTCCAGGCCACACCAGAAGCACCTCACATGCATTGGCCTTAAATTGCATGTAGCTTATGTCCCACTCTCTTTACAGATTAAGCATATCTAGATATTAAATACCAGAACTAAAATATAAACATGTAGCAGGGAGTGATTTTGATTAAATTATTGATGTAATGTTGTTTAGCACTGGGTTTTTCATTAGAAATGGCTAAAAATGATAAATTGTAATAAATTAAAAGCTAATCCCAAGAACAAGATTATGTCTGATATTTAATGAGTAATGATATGGAAGCAGCTACAAATATGCATCCTTAGCATCTTTGATTACACTTACCTACAACACTAAGATGTTTATTTCACTGCCATGATTTCTTTGTCATCATTCTATAACCAAAGTGGAATGAAACACTTTTGCAGATGTTACTGTGCACCGAAGGCAGTACCTTTCTAGAAAGAGGTTTTTCAGGAAAATAATATCTGCTACTCATAATACTCATTCACACCTATAAGTACAGCTGTTACTAGAGAGGTGTCTAACAGACAAGACAGAAATGGGTACAAGATTTTTCTATTAGTTATTTCACAAGACAGGTTTTAATACATTATATATAAAACAAGTGAAAAAATCCTAGCTTAGAAATCAAGTTGAGGTTTTTAACTAAGGCTTTTCAAGTTCTTAGTAATATCTAAGATCTAATATCTAATATATAATATATAGACTCTCAGAGTTGTACAAACACAGACAAAATAGCCCCTACCCTGATCACTCCTGCTTGTGAATGGATCATAGGAAGCAGTGAGCAGAAATAGCCTTTGAATTCAATTAGCCTGTTGATATGGTGAGAATTCTCATAAATATGCCCTCAAATGGGCATTGGCTCTGTCATCTGTCACAATACAGAGTACAGACAAGCCTAGCATGAAATTCTTCAAAAGAGTTTGGGTTTTGATCTTTGCTTTCATCCAACACTGAGTAAGATCTACAGTATTTACAGCATTGAGGAGGAAGTTATTCAACAGGCAGCACTTTGGCCAAAACTGGGGAGAGATGCAGAAGCTGAGAGCATGGATCTGAGCCTGAGGGAGAGGCAGTCATAGGGACTGCAGGTGTGACAGCTGGAGGCTGAGTACTTGGAGCTACTCATGTCCTCTTGAGAAAAATCAGAAGGACAATATTTAATAATTTCATCTTATGTTTTCAAGTATCTGTGCCACAGGGCATATTTGTGGACAAGTATCTGTTGCTTATGCATCAATCTCAAGAAAAAAAATTACCTCTCTCAACTTATTTTCTTTTCTTGGAATCTCACTGCAGTGATGTTACAGATCCTCTCTAGCTTAGTCTTTGGACATTAAAAGTGTTGAAAAATATGCAGCAACCTAATATTTATCCTTATTTGGTTTCCCTGTATTTCCCCACTTTGCTTTCTGTTTTATTTCTGTACCTAGCCGGCCACAACTGTTAAAGAATTTATTGCAGAGAGTTTCTATCTATGGTTACAACTTAAAAAATATGATCAAGCTGTAAGGCAGGGTCTGTCTGGGCACAAGAATGAAAAGGCTGAGGAGAAAAATACCTGTTATGACTTGTTTCTAAACACCACCACTGACTGCAGTTTCACAGTTTACTCAGGCCATCTGCCCAAATACTTCACAATCATTCCTGTTAAAAAGTTTATATCAATGTTAAGCCAGAACCTTCCATGCTGATTTAGGCTGACCCTTTTTTCCCTATTCACTACAGATTCTACCTTACACTTACATACTTGGGAGGCTGTTAACCTGCCTCCATGCTCAGCCTTGTCTGTCTCCAGTTAAGAACTCTCAAATAAGTTATCCTATCCCCATACATCTTCGTTTGTAGCCCTCTGATAAATCCTTGCTCCTGTACACTTCCTCCAGTTACCTATACATTGCTTCAAAGGCAGAACCCAACATCAGACAGTGTCTGTCCCTTGTGAACAGCGTACCTGGATTATTGTATCTCGGAGGCCACACTCTTGTTTGTACACCTCAGTTGAGGTTTGCCTTCTCCCAGCATTGTGACACCTTTGGGTCATGTTCATTCTGAATCTCTACTCCTTTTTTTTTTTTTTTTTTTAATATCAGCCACCTATCCAGTTGTTCCTATCCTAGATTCAGACAATCAGTTGTTCCTGGTGCTAATCTGTACTGTTTCCAGTGAGTTTTGAACAATCATTTGGATGATTTCTCCTATCTTTCAAAATTTCTTTGAATCTTTACCTGAAGCCTTTTTTTTCCTGAAGTCTCTTTCAGCTGCTTATCTACGGCAAGATTAATACTACAGTTCTCTGCTATATCACTGTAATTTATTCCAGTACTGAAGATTTCATTCAACATATTGATACCTTCTCTTTTGCTTCCAATGCTGTCCTATATGTGGGCATAACAGTTTCAGCAAGATTACATCTTCCTAGCTTGTTTGTCATTAATACAATTCAAATTGTCTCAGAGTTAACCTATGTTACCTTTCGCTTCACTCATCTAGAATGACTTTTTCATTGTACAAGGAAATATGATGAGCTTGATATGAGCCTTCCTTGCACAAACATATTGCTCATACTCGTGTTATCTTCCAAATGCCTACAGATGGTTTCTTTAATTATCTGTTTGTTCTAGAACACTTTAACTTAACTAGAATTTCCCAGCTCTTTATTTTCCAAGGTAAGTGCTGTATTTGCTGTTTTCATTCACCCAGTATTAAACTTGATCTCTACAAATTCTCAAAGATTACTTAATTCTTTCTGAGCTTTCTTCATCAAGTTCTTCAGGCACTTACGGATGACTTTTGTCAAGTTCAGATGATTTAAAATACCCAGCTCAACTAAGGGTTCTCTAATTTGTTTTACTTTCGTTCTAGACTGAGACCTTACCCAGTATTGGAATAGTTAACAATTGGTTACTTTTAAATTGTTATGGATGCAGAAAACACTTGTATCTGCTGGGTAACATCTTTTGCTGGCTCACCTCTCCAAGGAACAGCCAACTGGAAATGACATTGTGCTTCCTGTTAGTGTATACATATCAAATTAATATTAATGAGTTTAAAAACATGAATAATTAATAAAAAATAATAACAAAACATTAATAATATTAACTTAGAAGAAACAGAATATCCGCTAGTTACTCTACTGTCCCTAGCCAAGGGACTGATTTACAATTAATTTATCACAAATCCAATTTCTATCAGATTTTCTATGTGCTTTCTTCTAGAGTGCCAGTGTAAAGCTAAATGTGACCAGAACTCCTTTCAAATTCTTACCCTTTCACCATTCTTGGACTGGTTTTGCTTGTTCCTTTGGAGTATTTTCTTTCAAGACTTTCTTTATGTCCTTAAGTCCCTTTACTTGGCATTACATATTTCTGAAATCTTACCTACAAATCCTGAGTTTATTGATTGCTGCTCTCAGGATGCCTCTCCTTTTAGTAGGCACAGAGAAGTCACCAGCTCCTTGCCACGCTTGTCACCGTTCTGCTTCACATTCATTACTAGCTCCTCCCCTTTTGATTAGAAACAAAACCAGAACACCATATCCTCTTAATTTATTTATTTAATATAATTAAGTATTTAAGCAAATACTTAAATTCCTTCTGTCATGAGAACCTATTTTTACTTTTAACATTTGTTAACTCTGAATATCATCATGTTAAACTCTTTTCTATAGGACTGTTAAAGGGAATGTCTAGTCTGGTTATCTATGCACTTCACATTATGTACTAAAATATCAGACCTTTGTTATGGTCCTATTTTAAAGATTCCCATAAAAATTGTATCATCTGGTTCTTCAGGCAGGAGAAGGGGTTTTATGCCTGCATTGTTTGACTTTCAGAGGCCTTTTAAATATTTTGGCAATTGGAACCATCATTACAGATTGGAAGTCTGTTGAAAAGATACCTTAGAGACTTTTGGCTTTACTTTGTATTCTTACAGAAAGAAATCATTCAGAACAGGAAAAAAAAGGGAAGCAAGAAGGAACTTTACTGTCCTGCTGAGGACTACTACCTACTTTTCCCCTGACCAGGCCTTCTATTGGAAAAGCATTGCAACAGATACCTGGACTCCAATGTCATCTCAAGCAGAAAATGGATTTTGACATTTTTTGTCTAAGTCTTACTTTTTTTTCATTTGCCACCTTCTGATAATATCACAATAGAAGGATTCCTTGCTCAGAACGGTTGGACACACAAAGGTCTGTGAGGGGCTTTCTCATTTAATTGAGCTTATTCTGCTAGGGAAAAGATGGAACTGGTGCTAGGTTAATATGTAAGCCCTCGCAGATGGAAATGCAGAATGATCCAGAGCTCAAATCCTTGAGCCTTGGAGAGGCTCAGGTCTGTGCAGCCCTGTACACTATGCTGTGATACACCTCTGTACGCCCATCCCCTCCACAGGGAAAAGAGTAATTCCTTGATGTCTTATCTGAAGTTCCTGAGTAACTTTTCTCTAAACCACAAGCAACCACTGTCTTCATGTTTTGCTTAATTTGCTATTTCATATCACCCTGGGATATCTGGGATATCATTACCCCTCACTCCCTTTCCCTCACTGATCCCAGACACCTTTGGAAGGCCATCAGCTTGGACTAAGTATTGTATAATGACTAATCCAAAAAGCAACAGGGAGCAGCAAACTTCCAGTTCCCTGTGCCATGCTATGGGACCATCCTCAGAAGGAATAATATTGTCCACAAGTTTTATACCTTTTTATCTGTAAGATCTCAATTGCTTTATTTTGGTAAGTCTCATCATTAGTATGAGAATTGCAGAACATTAGGATGCCAAGATTTTAAAGTGATTTGCTTAAAAAGGAGTCTGGAAAAGTCAGGATTTTCCCCTTAGTGTAATAGCTGTGCTTCATAGATGTGCCTCCTACCTGCTGTTATTTAATGCCCTAGAGAAAAAGCCTACCCCAAATCTGCTGATTTTGGTGGAATTTTTCTCTATTAACATCACTGGGTATTGGATAAGACTCAGAGTGGGTGTGGAGACAGAACTGCTATGAAGCAGAAAAAGCAAAAAGTTAAAGAATTTGGGAATGCATTATTTTTGAATGAAATATGAAATGGATGAAATGTTAGTTAAGAAAGAGAAAAAAAGGAGAGAAGAAAACATGAAGAGATGTCCTGAAGTTAATCAAAGAATTACAAAATTATTCAATTCTGAGAAGTAAAAAACTAATGAAGAGATTTATAGTCCTAATTGCCTTAAATTATTTAATTAAGAAATATGGCTACAGGCTATGAACTATGCTCTCCATGGTTACTGGGAGGAGAGGCTGATTTTCCCCAGATGAATAGATGAACTGGGCTTGCCATCTGTCAGGTAAGAATGAGCATCAAAGCCCAATCCAGTCATTATTTATAAATGTTTTGGGATGTTTTTGTTTTAATTCTATGACCTTCCTTCGGAAAATGGATTGAGTTTTGCAAAATATGTAGATCCCTATTTTGCTGACTTTTATATGGAAAACTCAGACAGCTGCACCCCAATATTTGGCATCTCCATCTCTTTCCCTCATCTACACTTCAGTGGTTTGGCTCACATCGAAGCAAGTCAGCCAAGGATATGCTCAATGGAGCCCTGAGCTGGAGTTAGTTTTCATGCTGACTCTAAGAAAGGATTTCCCAACTGCACCCACAAGTAAAACAACTGATGAAGTAGGTTAATTCCCCTCACTGCCCTTCTTTTTGTCCTCCCTTATTTTTAACCTCCTTACATTCCTCCTTCACCTTCCTCTAGGCTCAAGTATTTCATTCTTTTTTTTTCCAAAAAGGCTTTTCTCTCCTCCATGTGCAAAGATCTCCTTGTTAATGTGGGTGACCAAGATGTTGAGTTCCACAGGTCAGGGTAATTCTGGATGTCTTGGCTGACACACTCACACTGAGGCTGGGAACAGGCCCAGGACTGACTTCATTGGGAGAAGCATTAAATCCTGGGGACAGCTATAGAGGATTTCCATATCTAAAATTTTCCGGTGACTTTGAAACTTACAATGAGGTTTGGATAACCAAAACATTCACAGTAAGATATAATAATACTTTATCCATTCCATCCTCCCCCCCACAAATCACTTGAATAGAAATACTCTGAGAAAAATGTCAACTTGGGTAAAGTTAAAATCTGAAAAGGACAAAGAACAAAATAGGTTGTGAAGAATTTTGTTTGAGAACCTTGCAACCTTAAAACTGCTGGTCTTTAAAGCAGACTGTTCTGGGTTTTGGATATCAATGGGAAAAAATTAGAAATTAATATTACTAAAAGTAAAATATTTTCCCCAATCACTGCATATTGCTGAAACAATGTTAATTGTGGTTATTTATAATTTTGCTATTGAAACTGTTAAAAACTAGCAGCTGTTTTAAAATGGGATACTTTCAAGCTAATTCAGTTTTGAGTCAGAATAATTTCATAGAATCACAGAATGATTTGGATTGGAAGGGACCTTAAAGATCCACCTATTTCCAACCCCACTACAACAGCTTCATCAAGGTCATGGTAATTGAAATGCAGGTTCATTAATTTCACAGAAAGATTTTCTATTATGAAATCAAGAATTGGCATTTTAAAAAGCTATCAAATATTCAAGCCATCACATACTTTGTGTGAGAAAAAAGCATATTTTTGCTTGGAGAAAAAAAACCAAACCACAATGGTTTTGGGCTCTGCTCAATGCAGAATCAAAACGGAGCTGAGAGAATAGAACCAAGACACTGATCATATAACTGCATAACATTATAATAAAAAAAAATCCCTCAATAAAAGAATATTTATGGAAGAAAATTTCTCTTGTTCCTGTGATTCCTAGGCAGCTGGGCAGCCAGGGCACTATTTCCTCTGAGGCAATGAAAATGCTCAGGTGGATCTTGTTCTGGATCATTGTGCATGTTAAAACAAAGCCCCACAACACTGGTGTCTTAACCCATTCTTGTAGATTTGGGGAGATGCAGACAGGTTACCAATGTTTCTGCCCTAAAATCTAGCCCAGATTTACCACTCCTGGCCTCATTTTTCATCATATTGTAACAAAGATGAGCAAAATAAGATGTGGGGGTTTTACATGACATTTAAATGTAGAGAAATTATCTAAAGTACAAGGGATATGAGTACACTTTGAAGCAGAATTGTGACACCTATCTCAATAGGGAGGGCTTTTATTCAATAAATTAAATGAAGCTTACATACAAACCTTATATTGCATTGAGTGTATGTTCTAGGACTAGAAATGTATATTCTCCAGTGTCTTCTCTTTGTCTCCAAGGGCAAGTTTGTCTTGTTCCAGTGATGAAACATGTTGTGCTTACTAAACAAAAGGCATCTTTCCAGTACAGTGAACTGTTGAAATCTAGACAAGTATTTCAGGCTTTGCCTACACTGCTTTCTTCCCTGACAGTTTTGTCTCCTCTAATTGTTTGACATATTCAAAGCTTCCTTTCTATCTACTACAGACCAGGATGAATCAAGAAGGGCTATAATTGGTGAAATGTGACAGTACAAAAAATCTCCCCAAGTTGATCAAGAAGTGTTATAGCAGATTAACACTCCTGCTAGTGGCTTGCTCAATTAAGCTGTGGATCTTTGAAGTCTTGTGAACCTTGTCAACTTTTCACCCAGACCACAGCACAGATACATCAGGATGAAATGGCATTGAGCTTACTCACTATGAAAATACACAGCTGAACACTCACATACCTTCTTAACCTCCCTGGGAAGCTGTTTTTCTCTCCTTCTGCAAGACAAACTCCTTGTTGATTGATGGTATGTTTCTCCATTCATATTTCATATGTTCAAAATTGTTTTAATACCTTGTTTCCAAAGATTTTAGCAAAAAGGCTATGCAGAGAACCCATGAGATGAACTTCTCCACCCTCCTTAATTATAAGTCATAATTTGAATGTTCCTGAAATACCACTGTATCAGAGGAGCACAGAACTTTCACTGCTGCTCAGCCAGTGTACTTAGCTCTGTCAGCTGCCTCCCACTCCTGTGATCCCTGTTCTGCCACTGCTGGTCACGAAACCATTTATTGTAACAGTAGCTGTGATATCCTGACTTGTTCCATGGATGATGAACTAAAGATTTTTCTATTTCATAAAATAATGTATTTCCTTGTAATTATTATTATCAACTAAGATAGTCTACCAAACATCACCAAAATTTAGTTTTGATTTACATTTAGTAATCATACATAAAAAAGCTAATGCCTATAATTTTGTCTCAAGCATTAAGAGCATAAAAAATGACTACACATTTTCCTTAAAAATTGTTGCCTCCTTAAGCCTTTTTACGAGTAACCAGTTTAATTGCCAATAGAATCCTTATTTACTAAAGAAGACATTTCAGTTATTAATTTGCCTGTTAATTTTTAAATGTAAAATTTACATAATCTAGGCTACTAATTTTTATACAACCTAGCACCTTTCCACTTATTTACTGGAATTAGTACTATCAGAGCTTAGTTGACCATTTTTGACTAATTTTAATGTTTTTAAGAAAAAGAATTGTCTTATAATGCTATCAGTTTGTTTTGTTCACAAGAAAGGTTTTGTAGGTTTAATTAGATTTTGCATTTAAAACTGACACTCTTACATGTATGTTAAATGTCCTGAATTATGCTAACAGGAGATGTAATTAAATTACTCAAATGAAAACATTTTAATTCATGAAAACTGAATCAGAGTAGAAAAGCAGGAAAATATGTTATGTAGGGCAGAGGGCATATTTTGTCAAAAAGAGGAAAAGAAAATATATCATCTATTCAACAAATAACTCACATTTGTTTAAAAGAAGGTGATATTGCTGAGACAATGTTTGGATGATGAATTAAACACATTTTTTAGTCTTATGCAGTGAAACCCAGAGTGATGAACAGAACAGTTGAAGAATGCCTTGCCAAAAGTATTTAGCATGGTCAACTTCTGGTTTAATCTTCCACTAATATGTTGAAATAAGCTTCCTAATTTTATTTAGGTCAAAACTATCAAGATCAAGGGATTTTTCTGTATCTGCATTGTGTCTACCACATAGTATTCTAGGAGTCTACAATCTTATCTATTACAGAAAATATAATTATTAGTTAATAATTATAATATATACCATATCACTGAATTTCTTCTGCCAAGGACTAAGGTTTCCAATAGGTTTTATTGAACTTATTAAGATCCCTGCATTAACCTCCAGTTTTATCATTGCTGTTTTTGGAGATAAGGTTAGAATTCCATAGCAACTGATTAAAAAGTTGCATTATTAATATAATACATGTCTCTTTCTCTGCTTGTATTTCTCTAGTTTTTCTTTTCCTTTTTTCTGGTTTTCTCCTGACCTCCTTTCATTTCTTTTTCCAGTTTATAAATTTTTCCTCTCTTCTTGGCAAGAGGAACAAACTTGTGGCCTGGAGTCTATAAAACATACTCCTGTAGCCATGGATTTCACATACCTAGCCTTTGTCTGTACCACATTTCAACTTAAAAATTACACTGAAGGAAATATTTCTGGAAATTTTTATGAACTAAAAGAACTTTACAGCCATGTCTAATTGCCTGGCACTGATACTGAAGGATGAATGGGTGTCAGTAGGCAGGACACACCAACAAGCCTTTGCCAGCCCTGTTAACACCTGTATGAGCCACTGCAGAGATTCAAAAGCAGAGCAATCAGACAAAAAGACACAGATCAGAGCACAGCTCTGCTCTGCTTTACTATCCACCCTTTTTTTTTAAGACTGTCGAATAGAGGGAAAGCAGCATGAAAGAAAGTCCCTTCCCTTTCATTAAACAAATAACTGAACGGCCATTTGTTGACCAAAAGTTGCAGTCTTCCTCACCAGGAAGGCAGAGCTTCCTTAACTCCTGGTCAGCAGACTAAACAGCATGCTGGTGCTACACTACAGGAGCTCCACATCATCCATGAGTGGATCTGAGATTCTACACATCTCTAAAAGAAATCTACATTCAGGTGGATGGCTACAATCCCTATGGATTGAGTAATGAATTGCTATTTCATTGTGGCAGTGCAGTGGTAAGGAAAGCAGTCCCTGACAATCTGATTTGGTATACAGGGTATGATTTTCTGTTCTTAGATTTTGTGAGCCCAGCTACAGTTTAGAATTCAAATTTCTTCCAATGAAACTGCCACAGGATGTCCAGTACAGTACTTCTCATGGATCTAACATCTTCGACCCAATCTTGCCTATTAGAGATGTATGAAGACATCAAATTACTGTCTTGTTAATATTTATTTGGAGATTTCCTCCTTTCTTTAGCTTTCATATTAGATTTCATGATAACCTAGGCACTAAACAGCCAGTCACTAAAATCCACAGTGAGACCCCTGTTCTGCAGGTTTTGAAGCATTGTTCAGCCACCACCACAGAAGTTTTAGATTTTTGTATTTTGCAGGACTAGTCAAGACACCTCTACAATGTGGCAGAAGGATACAATTATATTGCAAATGCCCATGAGTACAGATGTATATGAACACTAATGCAGGGTTCTCCAGAGGCAGAAGGTAATATTAATGCCACTGTTGAAGTCATTTACTACAGAATCAGGAATGCTTTTCAACCTACTTCTTCAGCTGTGTGGACTCTCAGAAGATAATGGCTGATCACACTTCCAGCATATTACCTCTACATCCACTAATAATCTAGAAAACTTAACATTCATATTTGCTTAATTTTTTCTTTAATTTACAGCTTTGTGCTAATTAACTCATTAAACAAATGGAATGATTCTTAAATTCAGAAGAATTTTACTGCATACTCCTCTGCAAAAATTTTGAGGTTATATTGTTCCAAATAAGATTGTTATTCTGTTGGGATATCAGTTTCTTTCAAGGCTAGACGTAGTTTAACTTCACAGACCCAGCATTATGCACCAGATCAGGGGGCTACCACCTCTCCAGTCCTTTCACCTCAGTAACTTCCCCCAGTGCTGTCTCCAGCTTTGTCAGAAGCAGCAATTTGAGGTTAGAAACATTGCCCTGGAGTTTCTTGTCCCACCACCTTTACAACTGAACTAATAAAACAAGCAGCTGAGTTGAATTTTTTTTTCCCTGGTAACACCATCCTCCTTGCATCAGCTCCCCAGCTGAACAAGCTGCAGTGGGGTATGGTACACATTATCAGGTTGAGCCCTGCCCAGGAATAGAGTCCCGTTTCCAGTGAGGCAGGACCACTTTTATTCCAGGACATTCTGCATCCCTTCTAAATCTCTTCTTTGAAAAAAGGCTAAAAACTCAAATTTTACCCAGAGACTTCTCTACCTTCTCTCCATTCCTGGCAACTTTCACAGAGCAAGCAACTGCTATGCTAACTTCAGTGAACAGTTGCAGAGTTTATTTTCAACTTAGAAGTATATGTATCATATGTTATCAAGGAAAAAGTATGAGAGGAAAAAAAAAAGTTAGTAGAATTCATATTCATCTTCCATTTCCACAAAAAAGAAAACAGAGGGAGTGTGCCCTGGAAGCCTTTTAGAAGGACCAAAAAAGGAACATGGGAAAAGGGCATGGACTGTGTTAAAGCACTCTCCATAAAGAGGCCCCTGAATTTGATTTAGAAAAAATGGTATTCTAATCTTTTTCTCCTATATCAGTGGGAAAACCTGGATAGAATTTAGAGAAACACAGAAAAAAGCCTGAACAGATCATTTACAAGGAATATTGAAACTACTAAATTATTTGAGCTTGGCTAAACAATGACACAATAATATTTTCAGTTCACAAATGTTTTTAAACTTTATTTTTACATGCTGTTTTCACGATGGAGTGAAGCTAATATCTGGACCACTCCTTTTAATACAGTATCTCCCCGGCAACCCGACCAGCAAAAACAGAAAAAGAGATTAAATGACCAATCATTCCTTCCATCTCTCAAATCTTCGATTTCTTTGCTGGATGGCTGATAAAGTGCTCGGACTCTGTGACTCCTGTGGGTGAAGCCCAAGGCAGTGTTTCCTTTGGCAAGACTGGGTGTGTGCAGTTAGATGTTATGCTGTGCTGGTATCACATGGCTGGCTGAAGGAGAAAAAGCCTCTTGGAGTGCCAGCAATAGTCTTGGCTGTCACAGGACCAAAATTGCAGTATTTCCCTATGAGTATTTTTAAGCCCTAACTTGCAGAGACATCGAGGTTTTGGGAAGATCAGACAACTGGTGCAGGCCTATGGAAGGGAATAGTTCCCTTGAAGGGCATCTAGCTTGCCAGCCCAAAAGGAGTTACTCACAGCAATGCAGGAACTCAGAACAGATGATGGAGAAAATGCAAATGTGAGAAAAATGATAGATCCTCAAAATCATATATCTGAACTGAAATGTGTGGTCTCCAAAATTATTGCAGCTAAAAGGAACACCTTCTGCCAGGCATGTCAGTCTGAAACAGGGTGGCTGCCATGCACTCTCAAGATCCCTCACAGTGTGCAGGTGCCTCTATAGAGAATGCATTGCTCTTACACTTCTCTGTCTTTTCTAGCCACTCACTTGCTCTATGGGCAGAAGCTAGTTTTAACCTTAAAAACTTAAATTATAGGAATTACTTCTGAGACTGCCTCTATACCCACAGTGCAAAGGAACAACAGAGACTATAAAAACTGCTCAGTCTAAGAGGGTCCAGTTTATTTGTATTTCATTTGTTTCTCTCACCTCACGTTCTCAGAAGTCTAGAATTTCTAATTCAGACCTCTCCTAGTTCAAAAGCCTCTGGAGCTTCTCATTCCCAGCACAGTCATGTTATGACCAAAAAAATATGACTAAAGCATACTGGAAAATGAAATGAAAACTGTAAAATATGTTCTCAGTACTTATGGCCAGATTATTCAGCACTTGGCAGAGACCAATGAGGATATGGGAAACAGGCACAAAGAACAGCCCTAAATTTGGTAACAATACTTACTTTAAAATGTTTGGAACTCTCAATTAGCTGAATTAGGATCTCATTAGCCATATACCTTTCTGTCACATGAAGGAAAAACAGGTGTGGAAATCCCACCCAGTTTTCTGACTGCAGAACACCCATTTTAGTACCATTAGGTTCTTCAGTTTATCGGCATTTTCTTCCTGCCTATGCTCACACAGGTAAGTCTTATTCTCAAAAGCAATCTGTGAGGGAACTCTTTAACAGCCGTTTCATCCAGGAAACCCTACATGGAACACCACATGTATCTCTCACTGAAACTCTTGAAAGAGAAATTAGGTGACACATTCCTCAAGGATCTTGTTGGTCCTCTGCACCAAATTGGTTTCACTTGGTGAATAAAGAAAGGAAAACTTCCCCTATTCTGTTTATCCATTATGATCTCATGCAGTAAAATGGGCCCACCTTAGACTCTCAGTAATGTTAATCTGGTAATTTCAGATGAAAACATAATTATATATTTAGGGTTAATAAATTTTAACAACAAAATAAATAAACAACGACTATTTCATTTATTTTGAGAGCAAGTATTAATGACCTTTTTCTGGCACAAATGTCATCCCTTTGGTTCCCAAGAGAGTAGAAATTGTCACCATGGAAAGTGAGTACCTGTTCCTGAATACAAACACCTACTGCCATGCTGAACAGGAGCAGGCATTCATACCCAAGCAGCACCTACCCTCAGGTTCCTTGTATAAAAACACCATTTTGGAGGGCTGTAGCATAGCCCTTATGTGACTTAAAGTACTTTTTTCAGTCATCCCACCCTTACCCAAATGGTAATGGTTTATAGACATAAGGGTACAGAGAATTCCAGGAGCATAAAACTCAAAAACTAGTTAGTGTGTACAAAATATCTGCTCTAAATCATTGGGGATATGAGCCATTCCTACCCTACTGTTTGTACTGTTTGTACTATCTCTAACAGGACAGATAGCATGTTCCTGCTTCTTGTCTTTCTTCTAAAAAATATCAGCCTGCATGAAATCACAGCACCTGCCATCTTCTGACTAAAAAGGGAAAAATTTCTTGCCACGCACCATAGCATTTTGACGTCAGGACCAATTATAAATGAGCAAATAATAATAGCTTTTTTAAAACATCTGCATCTCCTCGTATATTTCCCAAAATAAAAAAGCCATAACAAAGCCTTATGTAATAACTTCACCTGCTGACTGTGCTATAAGTATTCCCAGCAGGTCTTATAACTGAAATAGGAGTGGAGGAAATAAACTTTTTTGGTGGAACATGCATTTTAGAAGAAACTGGAACTTGTGAATTTCTTTTGAGCACATTGAATTGTCTGACTCATAGATAATTATGCAACTCCCCATGCCCACTGAAGTAATTCTGACATTTTCAAAATAATGTTTTTATTTTAAATTCAATGTTATTCCATTCCAAATTTTTCTTCAGTTGTATGTAAAATATTTAAAAATAACACTCCTAAGTATTTTACATTCACCATTTCCCCCCCAGATTTCTTATTTGCTAAAGCTGTTCTTTCTTTTATGGACAACACAGAAGGCATATCTCAAAAAAATAAAATCCAAGTCACTGTCATTTGCATAACTCTTACTATTGCAAAACCCACAGTATCATAGCATAGGTTCAGTGGAATTGTGGGCCACCACACAAAATACTGTAGAAGAGAAAAACTAGAAGAATTCTTCTACCGGCAAAAGGATAATTCATTTTAAATCTCATCTCAAAAGCACAACCAGGATTAAGTCTGTGGAATCAATCCTGATAATGATATTAAAAATAATTAAAACTTAAATCCTACTTAAAATAATGGTAGAGTTATCAGAGTTAATCACTGAATAAACCAATGGCTTTCCTGGAATATCCATCTCTCAGCTGAAGCAAGATATCCTTGAAGAGGGAAGACACTGGGTTCAGTACCTGCACTGTGGGGAAAATTCACGTGCCTGGTTTATTCAGCAGGAACATCCATGCCCACATTGATCCCCAGTGCCAGCAGAAGCTTTGCTGTCCTGTCACAGTACACACAAGAGGATTGCCAGTCACTTGGCTCTGCTTTTCTCAGGGCTGTGTCTCGGGCCCATCGCTGCTGTCCTTCAGCACCGGGAACTGGAAAAGGACCGGTGGTGGTGGCGGGAGAGGGGCCCGGTGCCCCAACACGGGCTGACCCCAACACCTTCCTGCTGGAGGGGCAGGCCAGACAGAGCACTTCCAATTCTTATCCTTGGCTTCTCCTGCCAAAACCACACCTCCACAATGACGGGGGTGCTGTGGAAGAAACAACTCAGTCACACCCACACAGTGATAAAACGCGACCCCCTTTCTCTGTCACCAGGACAGTTCCACGTGTAGCTCATGCACAATATTAATAATGCCAACAGATGTTAGGAATTTGCAGCTGTCAGCTAGGCTGAAAAGGGATAGCTAAAACCCAAAACATGCAATATTTTCTAGAAAAATACTGCTATTTATGAGGTAGACTACCAAAGAGGGCATTATTTATGAGACAGTGCAGGACAAGGGCTGAATCACTCACCTTATATTTGTATCAGTAACACACGGTAGGACAAAAGAGCAGAAAGAGAAACAGAAGGGTATGATGTGTATGACAATTTTACTCTAAAAATGGAATCACTTGCCATACATGAAGAATGGAAAATAATTTTCTGGAGCTACAGGTTGTGAAGCAGTGACTTTCACAGGCAGCTGGCTTTAAACAGAGGGATATCACTATGAATGCTTGAATTTTTGTAATGCTTGATATATACCCTGACACCTAAGGATACTTATAGGATCAACCACCAGAAACCCTCTAATAGTTGAGACAGTTTTATTTGTAATTCTGTTTCCAGTCTTTTAGATACAGCTTTTTTTTCAGCATTTTGGTGGTGCAGGAAAACCTTTCAGTACATTCATAATCCTGGGATTCTGCTGCTGGGCTCTGTTCCTGAAGTTACACCTCTCAGCAGTGTTCTCCAACTGTGTTTCCCTGCAGAGTGAAGAACAGAGGTTAATTTCTTTACATCTTGGGAGGGATTACTCTTTGCAACAGCTACAGCCAAGGTGGCAACCCAAATATTAACTCACTTAAGTACAGTTCTTTTAAAAAAGCAAACACAGAGAAACTAAAATATTTACTTGTACTTTCTAATTTTGTATCATGAATAAATGCTATTCATTGCCAGCTGAGCCAGCATGAAACCCCTCCACTGATCATTATTTTACTCTATGAGAAGTAACAAAGGATACTTTCATATGATAAGAGCTGTATGGCACACTTTAAAAAGTTGTAAGACAAGTACAAACAAAAAGATTCACCGTTAGGAAAATGAACCAGCATCCAAGAACTGGTAGTTCAATGGGCTCCAAATTATGCATGAAGAACTGAAATATTCAGAAAAGGATATTTGGTCCTATTGTACTAAAATGTAGCATAATCTCATTTTCATAACTCATATTTAATAAACAAATAGAGTGTTTATAAACAAATAGAGCTTTAATAAATGTATTAAATGCATGTAAAAGAGGAGTTTTTTTCCAAATTAAGTATGCTGGCAAATATTTTTTTTCATTTCTTTGACGTCTTCTGCAGTTTCATGTGGTGAAACCGTTTTTTAGACACCAGAAGATATTTAGGAGTGGTGTGAAGTAATCTCATTGAAAGGTAAGGAAACTTTCAGTGACTGAATGATTATCAGCACTGAAAACCTTGGCAGATTCACAAACTGAGAGATGGGTGAAAACAAGTCTTGTATGTGCCCTCTGGCTTACAGCCTTGCTTCTGGGAAAATTACAGAAACAGCCTTGCTTCTTTTCAGCAAATCTTCATGCCTGGCCAAGAGCACTGGTTATTCTGTTCATAAGCAAAGTGCTGTAAAAAGTGCCTGCACTGACTGCCTAAGTAAGAGATGAAAAAAAGAAGCAAGGCAAAAAAAAAAAAAAAAAGAGGAGATACAGAAGGCAAAATGACATGTCAGGCAGTGGATGACTTAAATAACCTCAAACCCATACCCAAGCTGCTAATAATGTTTGAACAATCCAATGTTCCCCTTAGCTGGTCATGCTGTGTGTAACTGAGAAAATGAAGGGCCAATACACGTCCAGAGATTACATGTTCCTGCACCAGTGAAGTCTGCTGTCCCCAAAATGCCAAGCTTTTCCAGAAGCCCTGCTGTTGCCATTCGGCATCAAGAAAGGAATGATCACTTTCGTCCAAACCAAAACTTCTATCTTGCCATATCTGGTTTTGTGTTGACTTTTGCTTTGGTATAGAGCTACAGTAGCCTTGTAAATTCATGAGTACCATTTGTGCAATGTCTTAAACTTAAAAGACATCTTGTTTTCAATAGTCTGTCGACAAGTTTTGTTTATTTTTCAAATATTTTCTCTTTAACAAGCCATAACAGAATCCAGTGTGTATTATCTGCCTCAGACAACTATGGATAAAGAGTATCTGTATCCTAGCAAGACCCAAGAAGGCCTGCCTTAGGCAGAAGGCAATTCCCGATGAGTAAAACCCGTTAACAGATTTAGTCTCCCTTACACTTGGCCTTAAATCTGTCCTGCACATGCTAAAATAACAGCACAGAACACTGGAGTTACTTCTACAAAGCATTCCTGAGGCCCGGCCTGTTGGCTCTGTATCCCCTGCGGTTGCACACACCATGTAGGCACTGAATAGTCTGTGACCACTCCAACGCACCGTGTTGCACAGAGCAGGGAGGACTCCCTATGCAACATCTGTTTCCCATCAGCTGAAACACCTGCACCTCTCTAGTAAAGAACAGTGCCCGCGACTCGAAACTGAAGAGTTCAGTGCCCACCAAGCCCAAAACACTTCAGCGCTCCGGAGCCAGGGGCAGTATAGCCCCGAGAGGTGTTCGGCTTTGGGGCGGCTGGTCTCCAGCGCCAAGCAATGCCCAGCCGTGCTGGCGGTGCCAGAGCCCGCGGAGTAGCCGCACAGAGCCGCGAGGGAGCACCGTGTCCCCTGCGGCGCGTGGCCCGTGTGGGGATGGGCGCCGCGGGCACACGGGGCGGGAGCGGGGCCCTGGGGATGGGCTGAGGGCGGCAGCCCCCTCGGGGGCAGCTTCTCCATGTCAAGCACTGAGCCAGACCGATCCCAGGGCAGGGGCCGGCTCTGCCCTCGGGCTCCGGACCCCATTCCATGCACAGCCCCCGGGCAGAGGGGTCGCGCCCGGCGCCGGGCAGGGCAGGGCAGGGCAGGGCAGGGCAGGGCAGGGCAGGGCAGCGGCTCGGCGCCGCCGGGGCAGGTGGCGGAGGGAGCGGGGGGAGCGGAGCGCCCGGCCGGGCTCCAGCTCCCCCGCTCCAGCTCCCCGCCTCCGGCCCGCGCTGCCCGCCGTGCGGGGGTGGTGGCGGAGGGGGGTCC
>VZTR01009175.1:269148-297267 GCA_013400775.1 Chaetops frenatus
TGGCGGCGGCGGGACGGCCCCGGCCTGCGATGGCCCTCGGGGGCGGCGGGGAGACCCTCCCTGGGCGGGTGTCGCTGCCCCGCGGTTCTCCCACCTGCCCTCCGGCGAAGCGACCGATCCTCAGCACCGCCGGCGCTGTCCCCGATGCTGCCGGAGGTGCCAGTGCGGCCGGCGAGGGGCTGGGAGGGCCCGGTGCCCTCTGCCTCTGCGAAATGCCTCCCCTTTTCCCGCTAGTGCTGGAGGGAGACAACTGCGTGTTTGATGGGATGATTTATCGCAATGGGGAGACGTTCCAGCCCAGCTGCAAGTACCAGTGCACCTGCCGCGACGGCCAGATCGGCTGCCTGCCCCGCTGCAACCTGGACCTGCTGCTCCCCGGCCCCGACTGCCCCTTCCCCAGAAAAGTCGAAGTCCCTGGAGAGTGCTGTGAGAAGTGGGTCTGCGACCCTGACGATGAAGTGATTTTGGGAGGTTTTGCTATGGCTGGTGAGGAAACTAAAATTAGTTATCATAGTCATTGTGAGGAGGAGGTGATATCATACTGAAAATATCCACAGAGGGGCCAGATCTAAGGTACATTGCTTGCATGGGCAGTTTTTTTTTTCTGATCTTCTTTCTCACTTAGAGTGACTAGTAGGTATACCAGTGGTTATGAATAAAGGCAGAGCTCAACAGGTAAAAGAAAAGAGATTCAGAGGATGAGTGTGCACAGCAGTTTTAAAAGTTAATTAAGTTAGTTCCCAATTTTTAAATTTCTGTTTATCTGGTACACATTAGTTCTGTGACCAGAATAAAACAGGGACAAGATCCTAATCCTCCAAACATTCCCACGTACAAAAAACTCCCCCAACAACAACAACAACAATAGAGAAACAAAACAAAACAAAAACAAAACAAAACCAAACAAACAAACAAAAAAACCCAAACAAAAAAAACCCCTGCAGTCTGCTAGTTGCTCTGCAATAATATGTTACAACATATATTCTATTATAACAGCTTAGTCTACAAGAGATTTTTTTCCGCCTTAATTCTGCAACCCTTACAAGTGGTCAGCATGGTGGCTAAAATGCCAACAAATTCTAGTCTATCTGTGCTAGAGTGCTCATGTTTATTGTTAGCATTAAAAACACTAAAAAGTACTTGTAGAGGCGGTGGTTATAAACACAGTGAATGGATTTGTAAGAAAACCCAGCCAATTCTAAAGTGCAGAACTCAGGCTTTTAAAAAAGCTAGATAATATTTTCCCCTTTTTCAATTTTTCCCTGTTTTCATTGTTTCTACTAAATTATGTCTCCATCCCCTTTAAATTATACTATTAGTTCAACATGAATTTTCATAACTTTCTGCTGAGAGTGGAGGGCACTGCATTCTCTTCCAGGCATTGCTCTTTGTTATCTTGGGCATTTAGTTATGCCAAAACTCAGCTAATCCATTTAAAAAACAAGTGAGAAAGGATTGAGGAAGAAGAGCTCGAATAGATTTTCAGTGTGCTATGAAGTGTTAGTTGGAAAGCACATAAGGTGTAAACAAACAGTTTGACACTTTTCTATTACCTTCCCTTTTCTGACAGTAACAGGGTAATCCATAATCCATAAGATGCCTACAGACAAATTGTCCACATTCTTTTGGCAATGGCCATCCCTCTTGGGAGGCCACCTGTTTTGGATCTTTGCCATTTAAAAGGCAGGACGGCTGTTGTAGAGTAGCTTAACAGCAAGACTGACTGTCAGTTCAGTTGTGTTGTCTCCTTCTGTTTGCTCCTGTGCTACCCAGTGAACCAAACTGTGCCTTAGCAATATTTGCATAGTGCAGATTTACACTGCCAGGAGGGCAGGACAGTGGTCAGACTTGACCATGGCTTTAAGTACCTGGAAATGGCTTCCCTCCTGCCTCCCCACAGTCACCCTGGCTGTGGTCTGTCAATAATTGACAGGATGGGGTGGCTTTATGACTCTCAGGAGTAAATGGACTTCCGTTCCATGCTGTTTATTAATTTAGATAAAAAATTCAGCCTTTCTCAAGTCATACCTAATATAAATATTTTTATGGCATAGCTTTAGAACAGATTTGTGACATATTTGCATTAGAAAGAGTGGAGAATAAAAATCTATTAGGGTTCTAAACTGGTTTAAAAGTTGGCAGTAATTCTTCCAGCTGTAGACTTGGACTTGAGTGAAGAGAATCAAAATGCTTTGCTGATTACACTGATAGGCACGTTTCTGGTTTGGAGCTTTGTTTTTAGATGTAGGAAGCTGCTACTCAGGATTCCTAAAAAGCTTTTAAAATTTCTAAATCCTGTCAAAAGCATGGATTTTGAACCTTCTTTTTTCTCACATGCTCCTTCCCAGATATTATAGAGCTCAATTAGATACTGAGGTTTCATGTGAGTTTTTCGTGTAATGAAGTTATGTGGGGTTTTGTCTCCAGCCTACAGGCAAGAGGCCACACTCGGAATTGATGTGTCAGATTCAAGTGCCAATTGTATTGAGCAGACAACAGAATGGAGTGCTTGTTCCAAGAGCTGTGGAATGGGCTTTTCCACCCGTGTTACCAACAGGAATCAGCAGTGTGAAATGGTGAAGCAGACACGGCTTTGCATGATAAGACCTTGTGAAAACGAGGAGTCATCTGATAAGGTATGCTGCAGAGAGTGAGGCAAGGCAGCAGAATCTCTTCAGCTCTAATTCCAAGGTTGCATTATTATGGCCTACAATGGTCCAGATGTAACTGTATCTAAATGCATCTTTCAGCACAAGTGCAGCAAGCTGAGTGGTTTTGGTAAAGAATTTGACTTGCCGTGTTTGCTCAGTAGCTTTGTGCTGCACCTCCAGCATGTCAAGGGGGGTGGTTCTGCCCCTCTGCTCCACTCTGATGAGACCCCACCCACAGCACTATGTCCATCTCTGGGCTCCTCAGGGAAGACATGGACTTACTGGGGTTAATCCAAAGGAGGGCCACCAAGGTGGTCAGGGGACTGGAGCACCTCCCCTATGAGGTAAAGCTGAGGGAGTTGGGGCTGTTCAACTTGGAGGAGAGGAGGATTTGGGGAGACCCTACAGCACCTTCCGGTGTTTAAAGGGGCCATACCAGAAAGGTGGGAATAGACTTTTAGTAGGGCTGTTGTGAGGGGTAATGGTTTTAAACTAANCCCACAGCACTATGTCCATCTCTGGGCTCCTCAGGGAAGACATGGACTTACTGGGGTTAATCCAAAGGAGGGCCACCAAGGTGGTCAGGGGACTGGAGCACCTCCCCTATGAGGTAAAGCTGAGGGAGTTGGGGCTGTTCAACTTGGAGGAGAGGAGGATTTGGGGAGACCCTACAGCACCTTCCGGTGTTTAAAGGGGCCATACCAGAAAGGTGGGAATAGACTTTTAGTAGGGCTGTTGTGAGGGGTAATGGTTTTAAACTAAAAGAGGTAGATTCAGGCTGGATATGAGGAAGAAATTTTGTACTATGAGAGTGGTGAGACATTGGAACAGGTTCCCCAGGGAGGTGNGTAAAGCTGAGGGAGTTGGGGCTGTTCAACTTGGAGGAGAGGAGGATTTGGGGAGACCCTACAGCACCTTCCGGTGTTTAAAGGGGCCATACCAGAAAGGTGGGAATAGACTTTTAGTAGGGCTGTTGTGAGGGGTAATGGTTTTAAACTAAAAGAGGTAGATTCAGGCTGGATATGAGGAAGAAATTTTGTACTATGAGAGTGGTGAGACATTGGAACAGGTTCCCCAGGGAGGTGGTCGATGCCCCATTCCCAGAAATGTTCAAGGTCAGACTGGACAGTGCTCTCAACAACCTGATCTAGTGGAAGATGTCCCTGCTCATTGCAGGAGGGTTGGACTGCATAACCTCTAAAGGTCCTTTCCAACCCAAACTGGTCTATGATTCTATAATAATTTAAGTAATTTCAAACAGATCACATGTATTTCATGTGCAGGTTATTTTGACAGTTCACACAGTCTAACTTCTCCCACAAATACAACTACTACCTGTATCTATGTATCAGAATTGCTGCAGTGATACAGAATGGATATATCAGATTTCTGGTCTGTTAAGCATGTGGAACAGCAGAAAAATATGTGAAGTGTCTGCTTGATAAATTAAACTGTATCTTAATCCTTATGACATTTTTTTTTTCCAAAAGCAGACCCAACATTGACATTTCTGATTTAATAAAAACCAAAACATATATATATATATATCTAAGAGAGATGACTTTTTTACTTCTTCTACTTATGCAAGTGTTTCTATCAGGGAGAATAACATGTAACTAGGTAAGAGGCCCACCAATTTATGTAATGTGCTAAGTGTTGGAAAGCATTTCTAAAGCCTTTGCTGAACAGTCTCTGCAGTTTTAAATACCGTGTTTTGTAAAGGAGGTGAAACATAAAGAGGAGATTAACAAGAATGATCAGAGGTCTAGAAAACATGTTCATCCAGGGAAAACCTGATAGAACTGAACTTTTCTGAATGCAAGAGAAGAAAGATGTAACTGTATTCAGATACTGAGTCCATGGAGGATATAACAAGATATGGTGAGTTTAGACTGCGTAAAAACTAAGACATGAGTGAAAATGTTCCAAGCAGTAAGAATAGTGAACTCTTGGAGTTGTCTGGGGCAGATGTGGAGTCGCTGTCATTGGAGACTTCCAAGGACAAGTCAGTCATTTGTTAAAAATAACATGGCTAAAGCTGGTTCTGCCTTGAGTCACAGGAATGGGTGATGACTTGTGCAGTTCATTTCACTCTCTTTTTCCCTCTGAATCTAGTCCTGTAACTTGCTCATATGACTTGCTTATTCTCCGATGGAACTACACTAGCCTGAGAAGTTTTTCAGTATAGTTTCTTAATGAATGCAGACTGGGCTTGTCCTGGATGACAAGAGTGGGTTTTAAATATTTGTCTTACATTACTGCTGCAGTAACAGGCTGGTGCTGAAGGGCAGATCTTGCAGGCGTTTCCTGTAGGCAACTACTGAAGCAGTTTCAGTCTTCTTGCTGTTGAATGAATAAAGAGAACAAATTTAAATTTTCAGAGTAGACCCATATCTTTGCACGTCGGTTGTTGAATGCTGTCTGTTTTACGCAATGACTTATCTACTGTTATATTCCTCGTAGAAAGGGAAGAAGTGCATCCGGACGAGGAAGTCGGTGCGAGCCGTTCGCTACGAGTACAGGAACTGCACGAGTGTGCAGACGTACAGACCCCGCTACTGCGGCCTCTGCAGCGACGGGCGCTGCTGCACCCCGCACAGCACCAAAACCGTGCAGGTGGAGTTCCGCTGCCCCCAGGGCAACATCCTAAAAAAGCCAATGATGTTGATCAACACCTGTGTCTGTCATAACAACTGTCCTCAGAGTAATGTTGTTTTCTTCCAGCCGTTAGATCCCACGTCTAGCGAAGCAAAAATATGAAAAGCGTGAACTAGATAGTGCAAAAAGTATAAGCAGCTTATACAAAACTTGACCCACAATCAGGTGAATGTAACAATTGCCTATATGAAACATCTAAAATATTTTTCAGAATGGTCTTTCAAATTAGGTGCTTTTTTCCCCCCATAGTTTGTTAAATACCTCATTTTGCATTTGCCTCCTCCAAATGTCTTTTATTCACTCAAAGGAAATTTTGTACCTTGGACAGAGCCTTCTTTTTTCTTGATGGTGGCATAAAGATACAAAGCCAACAGCTAGACTTTCCCCTTGAGTTGAGATCATGCTGCAAGTTTCAGTGGGTATAAGACTGGGCTTCTTGAGAGTAGAAGTATTCCTTGAGAATGCATGATAACTGCATCACATAAGCTTCCAGGCTCTTAACTTCACTTTTCATACTGCATATAAACACTTCAGCAGTGTTCTTTTTTCTTTTTAATGAAACTCTCTTTTTTGATGACAGTAAAAATCTTACCGATGGAAGTGTTGCATTCTTGTGGCTTATAAAGTGCCTTCTGTCAATGCCTCTGACTTTGAGAATTAAGATTGCACATAGCCCCTGAAATAGACATAGGTAAGATCTCTTATCCTGAAGCACAGCAGGTTGATTGCTGACAGCATTTAAATTTATCTTTGGTAACTTCACTAGCAGTCTAATTCAAAACCAGCTGAAGTCAGTGTTGTTTAAGAATTTGGTTCTAATCAATGTGTGTCTTTTGATATAACTATTTGGATGCAAAAATAATATATCTGTAAATTCTTCTAAAATACTAACTGTATCATATGGTGCTTCATTTCTTAGAAAGATGTATATGTAAATAGAAACTGTACATACTGTAATATAACTTTACTTAGTAAATAAACTTTATGGGATTCAAAATACTTTCCTAAAGTTGTTTTTCTTAAACTACCAGCTTTTAACAGCTAAGAGTGATGGGGGTGAAAAAGGGTCTGCAGACTCCTAAAAAAAAAAAAAGATTATTTCTTGTGTTATTCTTAATGTACCTCATCCTAATCGCTGCCTTAGAAGTCATGAAGTGCCTTGCTACAGGGAAGGATGAATAATTTGTGGGGCACATACTAGAAGGGAAGTTTCTTTCAGAGTAAGTTAGCCTGGGAGATAGGGTGATTGTAAATAAAGTTAGTGTGCCCTGAAACATGTGGTGGTGAAGAATAATAACACGATTCAGAGTTCACAATTGGGTTGGAACAACTAACAAAGTATTTAATTGAGTTGTGCAACACTTCAGCCTCACAAAATCAGTGACCATGTTTGTGTTACGTACTCTATGGCAATACCGTCAAGAAATAAGAGCCTGAGGGTGGCAATTTCATGTATAATAAATTGTGTGTGTAGCAGGATTGTGCCAATAGGTCGTAACTACAATTGTGGAGACATTCAGCTGCTTTGACTGTGAGACCAAGTTTAGCTCGGTGTGTCTCCATTAGTGACAGCAGAGTTGTACTTCATGGCACAACTGTTCTATAACCATGTGGTAGGAAACAACTCTCTCTTAAGAAAAAAAGGCAGAAAGCCAAATCTTAACATATTTGGCCTAGTGTTCTTCTCTGAAGGAGCTATCTAACTCTGGCTTGGCAATTCCTGAGACACCAAGTGGAATTCAGCTGAAGGTTAAGGTTCCTCATTTTACCCAATGAAGCCTAAGGTAAAGATAACTATGAGCAAGCTTCAACAGCTGATGGGTTTTTAGTAACTTTTAGGTTATCCTTGAAATTATGAGGCCCTGGTGCTGTTTCAGGGAAGGTTTAGATACATCAGGTCCTCACCTGGGCTCTTGCATGTTTTTTCCAGTAACTGCACCAATGATGAATTTCTCTGCAGTCATTGCTGTTGTTATCAACACATTCCTGCCTGCCTTATGCTTTTCAAACAGCTGGAACAAGAGCATGTTTGTGCATATATATGCAACACTCCCTGCCCTTGCAGAGTTTAATTCCTAATCAGAATCATGGAATAGTTTGGGTTGGAAGGGACCTTTAAGGATCCAACCCCTCTCAAAATGAGCAGGGACATCTTCCACGGCTTCAGGTTGCTCAGAGTTCTGTAAAATAACCTTGAATGTTGCCAGGGACACCACCAGGGATACCACCTCCCTGGGCAACCTGTTCTGGTATCTCACTGCTCTCATTATACAAAATTTCTTCCTTATATCTTGTTTGAATTTATCTCTTTTAGCTTAAAACTCCTCTCTCTCAGCCTTTCCCCAGAGAAGTGCCCTATCCTTCTGATCAGTTTTGTGGCTTTCCTCTGGACCTGGTCCAAAAGGTCTGTATCTTCTAATGTAACACCTTCTGTGCTAGGAAATGCCAAGAGCTAGACATGACATGGTGAGGACTCCTCAAAGCAGCTGAGAAGAGACTAAGGAGTACATCAGAATCCAGGAGAGATGGAAAAAGGGGTTTTTTTAACTTTCACCCCACATCTCCTCCTGCTTCCCCCCTCCACCCCAAAAATCAGGCTGGTTTGTGCAATGCTTCTCTAATATAATGCAAGCTATTAAGTATTTCTCTGGATCATCTTGCAAATTACAGGCATCTTGATTTGCAAGAGATGCATCAACTACTGAGCAATGCAGCAATAATGTCTGGACAAATTTAAACAGTTTTGGATTAATAAAATCCAGCAAATCCTGAGCCAGATGTAATTAGAGAGGAATGCAGTCAACTACTGATTTCCTATGAAGTAAAATTGTTCACTCACTTTATTTTGACAGTTCCTCTATTCCATTCACACCCAAAGTAATTTATACTTGTTCATCAGCTTATCATTGCTGCATTGCTTCTCCTCTATCCTTCTGTTTTCTCTTAATGTTATCCAGATTTTCATGTCATTCCTTAAGTATTACTTTTATTGGATCATACAAGCAAAGCACAGGCCCCCAGGAGAAGCAGTTCAATAAGTAGCTTCCACTTTACAGGCAAGTTAAAAAGCTCATCTGGGATATGAGCCCACCACCCTTTGTACATTAAGGTCATCCACTACTCTCAAGTTTGTGGGTTTTCTTCCTCTACAAAGGCAAGAGTTTTATTTCTGGTATGTTTGAAGAGACATAAATGCACCTTCCTGCTGGGACTCTTCTTGGGGATTGTCCATCACTACCTTTGGAAAGGGGAATATGTGCACTAGGGCATATGAGTTCAAGAGCAACTTGAGTAACTCCTTTTGCCTGTACTGTTTTCCCAGCACTTTAAACTACAGTCTGCATTTCAGTAAACCAGTGCCAAAATGCCCCCAATAACCTTCCTTTGTGCTGCTCTACCTGATTTCTACATCCTTAACCCATTTTGTGAAAAGGCAATTGCATTGTTATGAGCACTGCAATCTCCACAAAAGAGAAGTGCTACAGTGTTCAAATCCTTGTTAGCCATCTTTATAAACACCAGAACTACAGCAGTGTCAATGTCTTCTTACATTACTAGAGCAGTTCAGCAGGAAAGAATACCTTTTGGAAGGAACCACAAACGTTTCTTTTGGACAAAAGGAGCCAAAGATCTGATCCATTTTTACTGTCTTTTAGACTATATACAAATACCAGTTCAGTGGCTAGTTTTACCTCAGCTCAATTGTTACAGCTTTTCATCTGCTATCAGTTTGGTTATATGCATTTAGATTTGCTTTACTTTAATATGGACAGTTATTACCCTAATCTTTGGGCTAATTTCAGCTTGTTCCTGAAAAAGCTCTTGACACTGATTTAATTAAAACACAACAGTGGTGTGCCAAACTCGTGAAATTTGTATCAGGAAACTCCAGTGTTAAAATCCTGAACGTTTCTGGTGTAGAAGTGTGATTTTCCTAAAGAAGCAAAGTTAAATTACTCAGATTGATAAAAATAAAATTATTCAAACATCAGCAATTCTTTTTCATATCTCCAAGGATTCATATCTGAGCATTTCAGGGAACATCACTAAACGGTCTAAGGATGGGTCCATACAGTAATTTGTGCTGACTATGTGTTGATGAAACAAGCACAAAATATGTTGGTCGACTTCTTCATGCCATGTTCTCTGAACAAATGTACCTTTCCTTTGCTACTACCAGTGAAGGACTGCCCCAAAAATAAGTCACTTAACGGGTTTTGGTGTTAACAACCGGTAGGCTAAGTACACCTTCAGTAACTGATGTTGATGACACTCAGTGTTACACCCCCCAGCACATGTAGCCTGAGACGTTCATAGCCACTCCCAGGACAGTTCATCTCTAGGACTTCATTAAAGGACCATACTTCTTGCATTTAATCTGCTTTGAATATCTCTAGGGCAGCAGCCAAAGACATTGAAAATATGTCTTGTTTTTGCCTTCACTGACTGTGTAAGGAGGCCAGCTGAGAGCCTGCTCAACTGACATCTGACACTAGAGTGAAAACCTCAAAATGGGTAGAAACCTACAATTGATTTCACTAAGATCATGGCCTTGCCCTTTCTGTTTTCCAGTATAATTCCAGGAATACTATAATGTATAATAAAACCTTCAGGAAAAATAGAATATTGCTATTTTTTAAATTTTCTAGCCTAAGCTATAATTTTTCTTCAGCCTATTTTCAATAATTTCTAGGTGTATGGGAAGATATGCGGAAAAATATTTATGCATTATGACAAATGCGAACTTCATGAAATAACATTCTATTTCTCTCATCTGAGAACTTAATATACTGGGATTTATTTTCCTTATTTTTTTAAATAATAAAAGAATTATTTTGTATCAAAGCTTTCTGTATTGACTCTCATTTCAAAAAATCATTCTAGTTATGTCCACCATGCCAGATTTTGTAATATGAGCTGTCTATTGAAGGCACGAAATTTAGTGTGACCTAAGGGAAAATTGTGCCCTGATTTTCCTTTTTTCAGTCCCAGTTTATGCATTACACCTGTTCTATGACCAGAGATACTACACTGGTATCAGTCAAGAGACCTACCATGCAACTGCAATAGGAAGAATTTAGTTGCAAATATCTAGTAAATATTTTTAATATTAGTTTAAATCCCTGATGTTAAAATTTTTACTTCTATAAATGTGTAAAGTTAGAGCTAAGTATGTTTCTTTATCATTAAACACGTGTTTAAAATCTCATGTTCTCCATGGACTGTAGAGGGAGCCCAGCAGATTGCCTGCCAGTGAGCTTGCTGGAGAACATGAAATTAATCTCACACTGAGCCTCTCCACTCAGAGAGACAGTACTGACTAGCCATTGCTGGTCCATTGACTTCATTGAATGATTGGTAAGTTAGCACACAGGCAAACCCTCCCTGCTATTTATATCCCAAGGTGTAGATTTATTCTGCCTTGGACATGCAAATGGTCACACTAAAATAACGAAGAAAAGTGCCCCACTGACCTAAAACTCCTCAGTGTTTATGGATGTTAATCTGGTTGTTGTTTTTCTCAATGTTAGAATAAAGTATTTCCCCCAAAGTACTGCATTTCAGTTCATACAGAGAGACCTGGATCTCTGGTCTCACGTTGTCTTTCCTCTTTTGTAGCTTCTCAAGCTATCACCATGTGCCAAGACTGTTTTCCACCCTCTATTCTATTTTTTTCCATGCTTTCCTTATCTTGCTCCCTACTATTCACTTCCACTGTGCCCTCGAGGGGTAAATTAAGTATGTACATGCATATCCCATTGCCAGCAGCCTTCCCTATGCAGCCCATGTACCCATGCATCCTGCCTTCTCCCTTTCTCCATGAGACTTGCAGCCTCCAGGATACATGCTGTGTCCATTGCAGACCACTTGCTTGGAGCTAATTAGAGCTTTGTTTTGAAGCTTGTCAAATTTATTTTTTCTGCTGGTAAAAGATAGAGGATATTTAGAAGGATATAATAAAATATTTTCTAAAGAGAATAAAGTCTGTTAACTGAGGGAGGTTTGCTGTCCTACACGTCTGGGTCTGGCTCATTAAAGGTCCAGGCTCAGCACCTCATGTTGCTTGATTCACAGAAATTCAGAAAGAATCTATTCATTAGGCCAAAGAGAGACTTGAGGTTACACATACCCAAGATTGTGTTCTGACAATCAGGACAGAAAAACAAGTATGTTAGACCCTGTGGGACGATTGCTAGTTTGGGTTGTTTTGGCTTTTTTTCCTTTTCTGTTTTTAATTAAGGAATTGCACTTTAATATAAAGTTGGGAGTTTATCCAAAGAGGCAAAACCCAAAAATCCTTACATAGGTTGAGGCAGAATTAAATTCTTTGAACTGCCTTCGTATACAAGTATCATCATTTAAATGCTTGAAATTTGGACCCTCACCACTTTGCAAAAACTATTTTCAGACTGTGACATGTTAGACTGCCTAACTCGGAAACAAAATGCACCTCTCTGGGGTGTATTTTTAATCTGAATCTTAATTTGAATCTGAATCTGAATCTGAATTTTAATATAATGAAAATATATACCTTTAGCATTCTGCAGCTTATGTTCTCACTCTGGGAGGCTGTGAGCCTGCAATTGTACGTGGAGTTCAAGAATTACAAGCCAGAATTTCAGCACTATTTCACTTCAAATTTACAGTGAAAGATGTGTCTCGGCGGCACGGCTCAATTCTCCTGCAAACCATGGAGAAGGGGGACACCTGGTGGCTGCTGGTCCTTTGGACTTGTCCAGGATAACCTTCGGGTCCGCTGCTGAAAGCAGGGATGCATCCGGACAGGATGGGACCTACTGATGTTGCTAATGAAAACTGCCACTAGTTAGGGGGACAACAACAGCAGGGGAGGACAGAAGCCTGATTTTTAAATGTATCTAAATTATTATTAGCATTATGGCAGGGCCCAGCCTCCTCCTTGTTTGCTTTGTGTAGATAAACAATGCAGAAGAAAGTTTCTCATCCCAGACTTTCCAGTTAAGTGGGAAGGACACAAAGGATGAAGGGGAATTAGCCTTGTGTGCTGACTTTCCTCTTGTTGGCACACAGGGCACTAAAAGCTCAGAATATATGAGCAGCTTCCTCCTCACCACACACAATTTGTGGTAAATCCAGGAAATGACCGATTTCTCTTAAGTCACAATCTACACCTTTAACCACAAAGGCTCTCCTCCTGCTCCTCCTCCTGCTCCTCTTAGCTTTACCCTTTCAAGTCCACTCTGCACTTTCATGTTGCAGAGGAAATGAAGCAATGTGCTTTCTTTTCGGAGAACGCGAGGGGTCTCAGGCACCACGAAAGAGAGACCTTTAGAGAGGAGAAGGACAACAAGCCCAGGGAAAATGACTGTCTCGGGAATGGTGATTATTTGCTCCACAGAGAAGAGGTTGCTCTATGTGTATGATGCCGATGAACTTGAGACAGTCCTACTTCATCCAAGTACAAACCACCTTGTTTTGGGTTACATTGTGCCTGGTGGAATATGGCTTTGCATCTCTTCCTTGGGATGCTTGAGAAGGAAATAGCAATCCCTCACCTGCACCAACCACTATTCAGTGTGGCTGCCAAATCTTTCCTCTTCCAAGCTGTAGTGAAGATTTTAGTTTCCATATCAGAGTGAAAAAAACCACAAAGGGATGGGCATCTGCAGCCCATGCAAAGTGACAGAACTCCAACTCCATCAAGAGACAAAGAAGATCAGGAGCCAAAGGGCTTGGCAGTGAGCCTCCCAGGCATTTGGCTCACAAAAAAAAAAAAAAAGAGGAGAAATGGAGTGTAGCAAAACCCCCGCAACTATACGACCAAAAAAAAAAAAAAAAAAAAAAAAAAAAAAAAAAAAAAAAAAAAAAAGAAGAGAGGAGGAGTTTCAGGCCTGTCAGAAGTGGGAGGGGAGAGGGAAGGGCAAGAGAATTGTTTTGAGAAATAGGAAAAGCCTCAAGGCAGCTGCAGCTATTACACAAAGTTCATTGAGGTTATCTATGTTCTTCTATTTAGGCTTATTTGGGCTTTCAGTTCCTGGAAACAACTGATATGTTCTTGCTTTAATTCACATTTGTTCAGCATTTTAAAGCCTCTTCCCAACTAAAAAAAACAATTAAAAATTTTTTTTAAAAAATTTCTCTTAAAGTGCAATTGCTGAACTTTACCCAGCTTTTCACCATTTCCATGAACAGAGGTTTGTCAGAGGTTTTCCAGATTTACCACGAGAGGGAGGCAGCTGAAAAATTATGAGACATCTGTTCTTAGAACTCTTTTTTTTTTTTTTAATGAAAAAACACTGGGACATCCACAAAAAGAGTGCAAGCAAATCTGTTTTCAGCCTTAAGGAAAATATTTACCTTTTTATGTCTATTATCAATTCATAGCCTTTTAAGTAAAGCTTATTTTTTCTAAATGTTGTTAACTGCAGTTTTGATAAAATTCAGCATTTCCCAGAGGATACGTGCTAATGGAAATTATGCTCTTGCTTTTTCAAATAGGAATTAAATAATAGAAATTGCTTCTCCAGAACTTAAACAAACCCACAAACACATGCTGCAGGATTCATATGAAATAGATCAAAAAGTCTTTGTAAATTTCACATCTTACACTTCACATTGAATTACAAAATTCCTACTTGTGCTGAAAAAGCAGCTGTTTTCTCTTTCTAACAGAATATTCTACACACTCCAAATCCTTTCCTCAAACTAATTAATATCCTGTGTATCTGAAACAGAATTTTTAAGGACATCTCTATTGAAGCCTAAGAACATGGAAAGTCTTTAAGTGATAACCAAGGTCATCAAAAGCCTTCCACTGCCCACAACATGACCAGACAAGGCCAAGAAAGCCAGGTGAGGCAGAGAAAGGTCAGGTGTCCAGCTGATAGATCAGTGGCAGATCCAAAGTACAAGGGACTAGTAAATGTGTCTCTTGGATGACTTTTCTTGTTGAAGTGCTGAAAATAAGAGGAGGCTTCTCTCTCAGCTTCTCTGATTAGTGAACTTCAACAGCCATGGAGAATATGAAGCCCAAGGTCAACGTGAGCAAAGAGCTATGAAAAGCAGCTGGGGAACCCTTTGGGAACATTAATTATGAGTCTATGAGAAATGGTCTTTTCCCGTGTGTGAGACATGAACCTATCAAAGATTGGTATTCAATAGTAAGCCTTCAGAATAGGCCACCTTTGAAAGCTATAATGAATAACCTCGAAAGAAGCCTTTATAAAGTCTGAAACATGCACAAGATACTAGCCAAGGGCTTAATAAAATACACAAGCCCCACATGCAAAAAAACAGGCAAAACAAACAGAAAGCGATGGCAACTCCAAACATAACAAGATGAACCTCATAAGGAGGAATTAGCAGCAAATCTCTCAATAACTTGCCTTTTGTGGCCAGAGGTCTGCTATCTCCCCAGGGTACAGAGCACAGAGAAACCAAATTAAACTGTGGTTATCTGATGTCTCTGGTGAAATTCACTTCATCGCACGTCAGAGCTCAGTGGGTAGCTGAAGTCCAGGACCGGGAGTCAGAAAGTCTGCGTTTGGTTCCCAGCTCTGCCACAGGCTTGCTGTGTAGCACTGCTCTACTTACTCAGCCTTTGTGTGCCTCAGTTTCCATGGCATAAAGAGCCAGGGATTGCAACAGTGCTGCTGCACAGGGCAATGCTGCAAAGCCCAGGGCAGGGCTGCTTGCACACCCGCCACGTCCAGGGGGGTAACCACAGGCAAAATGCTGCTTTCTAGATGTTCAGCATCACATATTTTTGAGTTGCTAGGATGGATGGCTTTCAGACCAACCTCACTCTATGGACAGTAGATTAAGTGATTGCTGGAAGATGTGGCAGTTCTTAATTGCAGAAGGTTGGTGTGCCCAGATGTCGAGCAGTGTGGTGAGGGGAGACCACATAGTAGTACCATGTCCCTGGAGCCTGAGGCCACATTACACAGCACAGCACTAACATGGCTGGAGAGGGGCTGCGGTCCCTCAGAACCCTGCTGAGCTGCTGGACTCTGTTTTTACAGATATTCGTGACCATGTGTTGCTCAAGCTGTAGCTGTAGGAGCAGTCTGCTGAGCCACAGAGAACGGAGACCATGTAACGTGGCAGTGATGATAGGGAACAACTATGCAACCTTTGTAAAATGTCAGCACTGAAAAGGTATCCTCATCCCCATGGTTGCATGACACCATCTCCAGCAGAGCCCACCCCAGACAATGCACAGTTTTGGCCTCCTGTGCTCCCTGCAGTTTACAGATGGTGTCTCATGGCCTGGAGCAAACTCAATCTCATAGGAAAGAAATCTTGGAAGAAATTCTGAGATCCTCTCTATTCGGAGACTATAGATCTTATAGTGCCACTTGGCAAGGTCTCATCCCATCATGGGCAGTCATTTCCCATATTACCATGAAACGAGAATCCTGCATCCACCCTGGTTTCTGATGGAGGTGTACCTAACCACAGAGAGAAGAATTTGCAGGAAGGCTGTGGGAAAAGAGGATTGCAGCCAAAGGCGATGGGAATGCACTTGGCATGTGGGAACATGGGATAACAGTGAGCTAGATCCTGGCACAACACTGAGATTTAGCCCAATGTGTATTCACTACACATGGAAGAAAGTCAACAGAGCCTCTCCAATGCCAGGAGATCAGGCAACCAGCCTGCAAAACTGACTGCCACAAAAGGAAATATCTGAATTAAAAAATAAATCCATTTTAAAAGAGAATCATTAACATTATTGCAAATACAATCCTTCCCATCTTAGAAATTTCTCTAATAAAGCTGCCTGTGTGTAGTGTGATTCAAACAGGTTCCCTTATCAGTCTCACTCTTTATTTGCTTTAAGAGTTGAATCATTATCATCATAAAAATGTTGGTGTTAGAAGAGGCCTTAAAGATCATCTAGTTCCAACAACCTTCCACTAGAAGGTGTCTTGATGTCATGAATTATGAATTATATTATTAATCTTGTTGTTACAATCCCACAGAAGAAAGTAACCACATATATCACATCTTACCTGGGATCTGTGGTCAAAACAAGTGCTGTGTAACCCAGGAACCCACCTCTGAAGAGGCTGGGTGAAGAGGAGGCTCCATGATGGCAAACCAAAATGACAGGGGCCAAGGCAGCAGGAGCTGATTTCCCCTTGCAGACAGACAGGGAACTAAAATGTATGAGCCAAACAATCTATGCTTACTCTGAAATAAGATGCAATCAGCTGGGCAGGAGGTGGAACAGCTGTAGTGGAGATGTGTTTCTTGACTTCAGACCAAATATGGAAATGTCAGTGGATGCCACAGACACTTTGGAGCATCATAGGAATACCAACCTGACTCCTCTAGGCATTTCTCCCTTCCAGATCCACAGTTTGTACCTCCAAGGTCTTCACTTCCTACTAAACTTTAGAGGAAGGGTTAAAGGAAGCCAGTGAGTAACTCATTTACAAAGTTCTCCTCATCATACTCAACACAACACCCTTGTACACAGACCTTACCTGGTTCAAGGCACTTCTAGTTTCTACAGCTTTGAGGCTTGTGTTCTCTCATGGGAGTATAAATTAAGGCTTGAGTTTGTCCCTTTGGGAAAAAAAATGAATGAGTAACTTGAGGCAGTTTTCTTGAATTTAAATAGCCAAAATTACTTGCAATGATTAATAATATTTAAAATAGGCAGTGGTTTTATGGCCTGTAATCCATCAATTAGTGTCACAGGAACTGCTTTCTTTTTATTTATAATATCAGCAACATCTTAACTTCTGTGACTCCTCAGACCCTCTTTTTACCCTCTTGCGTTTTTGACATGAGCTGTCATGGAAGCTGCCTGGGGCCTTTTTTTTACAAAGTCATTTTTAGCTGTTTCTGTGTTGCAGATGAAAATGTCATTTACGTTTTACTTCTAGGAATACAACAGGACAAGTATTGGAGAACAATAACACAACACAATACCATAATACAATAGGAATACAATAATACAAGATAAGGAGACTGGGAAACCAGAAGTGACAGAAATTTATTAATAAGTTATCTGGGTCGTGACCCAGCAGAAAAAATCCCAAAGACCATGGGAGTCTTCATAAATTTTTCTGTATGCATATTGGAGCTGCGCACAAGGGACAATTCCCATAAATGACTTTGACAGCTGAGATACAGGCAGTGAGGAGCAGTCCTCCAGCCTCCAGGGCTTTCTCTGTTGTGTGCCATTTGCAGGTCTCTTTTCTACTGTTTGATTTCATGTTTTTGAAGTTGTTTGAAATTTGCATCCAGAAAATCATTACAAGAGAATTGTATCAAGATGTGTTTTAATAGACTTTATTTTTCCAGGCAGTCCTTCCATCCACTTCCCAAGACCCAGAATTATACTGAATACATAAATAAGAAACAGGGTTGTGAAATCACCTCCAGTGTATTGCAGCTCAGGCCAAGGCTCAAAAGACTGTGTTGTTCAGTCTGACCTACATTAGAAGGAAATGTAAAACCTGATTCCTGATGCCCTCACTGTGCTGTGGGCAGTGAGCCAGTCTGAGCACAGCCCTGTCACTGCATCTTACAATCTCTCTGCAGAGTGGTACTGCTTTTGGTCCTCTTCCTGTAGGTCTTGAGAGCCCTGAATAAAAGCCAATTTTACCAAACTTAATTTTTTAATAGAAAAAGCTCTGTATTTTAATTATTGTAAAGATAAAGACAACAGCATGAAAAAAAACCCATGTTCTCTTAAATTTTACTTGTAACAGATAGCCAGAAAAAGTTCCACGGCATCTCACAGGCTGCAATGACATTGCCACCAGAAGAAAATTGCCCCTAACATGACCATGTTGCAGACACTTCTGAAGTTTGAACAATTTTGGCTCTGAGTTCTTCTGTTTCTGTTCTGAATTTTAGTGTTTCAGATAGAGAGTCAAGAAGTATCAGATGGCACACACACAGGCTGACAGTGAAGTTTAGGCCAGAAGTTTACTAAAGGATTCCTAATGGAGAAAGCAGTATATTCCAGGAGGAAGGGAAAAGGCACCAAACCAAACTTATTTCTAGGACAGTGCTTGTTAAAGACCTCTGAACCTTCTGTTTTACTGCAGTGGTAAAGGACTTGAATTTAAAGTTGGATTACTTTACAGACCTAGACATTGAAGAGTCCTGGCTGAGCACAGTCATATCAAAGGAAGGAGCTGGAGACTTCACTGACGCCTAAAATTAACTGGGATGCCAAAATTGTGGTTTGCACCTCCTAAGCTATTTCACAGGTGCCAACTTCGGTGTGGGACCACCAGACAGCAGATTCAGCCACCTCTATGCACACAATAACAATTCTGCTTTCCTTCAGGTGACGAGGGCAGGGGTGCTGCTCTCTCACGTCTTATATCTCAGCAATGAAAACATTTGTCTGGGGAGCACAATACCAACACCTGGTGGGAATTCACCCTGTTCCATGTTCAGAGGGGAATAAGTAAAGCAAGAGGAGGTCAGGAGTCTCTGGACAGACAGAACTGTCCCTGCTGTCCCTGCTCCTGTCTTTGCTCTGTAATGTTACCAGGCATTGGATAAAATAGGAGAACAGCTCTAGAGGTAGAGAGGAGAGTCCAGGCCACTTCCTTCCCAGCTAAATGCCCTCTGTCCTGAACTAAAAGGTCATGTTTGTGTTCCCCTTCTGCAAGGAATGCAGAATTTTTTCCTGTGGTTTTTCCAAGAACAATGCTTTTTGCACAGTCCAGAACAATCTAGAGATGGTCACTAAAAAGCTGCTGTTTGAGGGGAGCCATGGTTTTGAGTGATGGACGCTGTTGTAATCATCAAGGTATGGGAGGAGAACCAGCCCTATACCCTGCATCTGCACAACTCCCACTTAACTGAACAAAATGTGAAAAACATCCCTCTTCTTCTTCCAAAATATTACAGGTTTTATTTGTCATCCTTCATAATACTCTTATTTTTAAAACTGACAAGCAGAGGAGGCAACACTGTTCCCAACACATGAAAGGAGGGGACGTGCTGTAACATTTAACTTCAAGCAACATAACACAAATAGACTGTTGATCTGCATAATTGCTTAAGCCAGTGTTTCCAAACTTTTAGAGTAATGGGACCACCATTAATGCTAAGACCCTCTTGTGGACCACCATGTACCCTGTATCATCAAACTTTTAATTGAAAACACAACTGAAAGCTGTTCAGCATGGTTCTGCAGCCCATCTGTGGACCACTTACCTTATGATTGTGGACCACCAGTAGTCTGCAAACCACAATTTGGTAATTATCAGTCCTACTGACTCAAGGCCAGGCATATGCCAGAAAAAGCAATGGAGGGATACTAACATCATTACAAAGATATAATGCATGACTAACCATATGGATACAGAGCTCTTTATCCCACCCGCAGCTTTCCATGTGGGAACACTATTCCAGTTCCTGATTGTCTTCTTGCTAATGTCTCCCATACAGTGCATTTTTTGCAGCATATCCTGGGACTTGTTTATATGTATGAGCTCTGTGCCACAGCCAGTAGCTACAATTAAGGCATAATTATAAGTGGTAGGGAAGGGAGGAAAACTTGGCTACCAGTAAATTGCACGATCAATGGCTCTCCTGCTAGTCATAAAAAAGTTTAATTGCTCCCCTTCTTGTTTGCTTCATTGTTTAACTAGTTATGGGCCAGGCTGCTTTTTCAAAGTCTCTGAGTCTTGTGAGTCTGTATTTTAAGGCCTGGTTCTCCTCCTCACTTAGAGGTAGAGCAGTGCAAACCAGAGATCTCTAGCCACAAATGACTGCTTCGAGCCGTGGCCAAATACAGTTTTCTTATATGTTTTGGGCATCCTTGAATTCTTGGTTTATGTTTTTGGGTTCATCCAAACTCTAATTACACACTGAATAGCAGATACTTGTTTAACCTGCTGTAATACATGTACACACACGTACTCACATACACAGAGGGTTTATCTACAGGAGACAGTGAGGTGCTGTGCAGAAGTTCCTTAACTATCTATAGATGACCTTGCTGAGGACTACACAGCACTGCACAGAGCCATGCTCAGAAGCCCAGTGCACCTTAAAAGCCAGCCTTTTCCTTCAGGGTGTAGGTGGATACCACAAGGTAGAGAAGCCTAAGCTGTCTCTAAACATATTTCCTCAGTACAAATAGGGTAGCCATGACCCCATGAAGCAGTGTAGGCTTATTGTAAGGGACATATTCTTTAATACTAACACACTTGAGGCTTCCGTGGTGCCTTTGCAAAGGAAAACTCTCATTCTGTCCTCACTCTTTCATGGACAGGTAAATAAAGGCCAGGAAAGTCCCCAAGACAGCAACAGGCTTAGATCATGCAAAGACCAAAGAGGCAAGAAAGCAGGATTCTAGGTGCCAGAAGGAATAATTGGGCCTCTTTGGAGCTCCTTGACCATCTTTAAGGTGAACCCTTGCAAATGCATTTAAAAGCTCAAAAGAAATTTTATGTGAAAATTTGTCTTTGGCACTTTCCAATTTGGAATAGGTAGGGCTCTTTGGACAGCATTTGTAGCTGCTTGGGAAGCAAACAGAACCTTATCATTTGGATACAGAAAAATTGTGTCAGCTGCTCTAAATTGCACAGAAAATCAGTGGCAGGGCCAAAAACCGAGGCAAGGAGTAATGATTACATGTTCTGTGCTCTTGACCCTATGCCTCCATCCCAGTGCTGCAAAAGGCAGCTCACTTAGGCAAACACAGAGAGGGAGGGAGCAACGAGGAGTAAGATTAAAAACTCTGGAAAAGAGATTGCAGAGAAGATGTTGCATACTACCCCTAAAAAACTATTTGACACATGGAAACAGCAGCAGTACTCCCAGGCCAAACCTGTGGAGACAAATTTATCTCTTGTGCAACATTAGTGAAGGAAAAAGACTAAGTTATTTCAATAATGGATTTGAGCCAATAAACCAACATACTTTTGCTGTGTTGTAGCAGAAATTTTTCATATTATTCTTTAACCTTTTATTGGGACAAAAAATAGAGCTGAGCAAAGTTGTACTCTGGTAAGAAAAATATATCAGTAGCAAGTGGCTTCATAAATAGAAGATCCATGGATGTGTTTAATCAAGGAATATCATGTAGATATACTTGGTTTACACGAACACTAAGCTGATGCTAATGCTTGCCCATGGCACTCCACACGATGTGCTGTTCCAACACTGCTCAGCCTCTGTGTCTGAGGAATGAATGTGACATTTAATGAAACAATCTTAGTCCCTCCAGGGGAAAAGAAAAAAATTCTCCTCTTTTGCTTCCAGTGCTTCAAAGTGTGTGTGAGCCCAGTGATGGTCAGAGGCACTCACAACCCCCCCCCTCCCCCCCACATGCTCAGGGCCAGCCTGCAGGAAGCTGCTGGTGCAGACACTGAGCTTTGTTACACACGTGGCACAGCACAGGGGTGTGATCCTCACCACACACCACCTCCCTCAGCTGGGCTGGCACACCTCCACTGGGGTGCTGAGGGCGAGGCAGCTCAGCTTCCAGGGATGGCTCTCTGTCCTTCTGCATCCTTGCAGTTCTCTGAGAGGAGAGAGCCAGCTCTTATCTTCTTGACAGGGGTACATGCATGAACAAGCATTTATACTTCTTATTTTTTCATCTTTTTCACAGATTGTTTCTGGAATCTGGGAGCTTATGGGTCTGAAATAATACAAAGTCTGTTTTACTCGTGACACCTCATGGTCCTGCTTGGAGGAAGTACAGAAAGAAGACCAGACCTAGTCTCATTTTATTTCATCCTGGGAGATTCTTAGGGAATTCAGAAAACTTGTGAAAACCCAAAAATAGAGAAAGAGAAGAGAAAAACCCACAAAGAAATCCAGCTTAATTTGGTTCCCCTAAACACATTTGTCAACTTCACAGCACTGCTCAGTGATGGTATTTCCTCAGGTATCTTATGACTCACTGAGCTACATAAACTGTTTGCCAGTCTCTAGGACTCTAAGTGGTTCATATTTAGTTTACCTCTATCGCCTTGCATTCTTCTCCTTATTTACTCTTCCCAACTTCCTTCCATCTCTGACTATATCCATCATGACCTCTCAGATAAGCAGACTTACAAACTAGTTTCTCTGCTGTTTCAGGGCAGGTTTTTGGTGCATGTTTCTTTCTTCCAACTTGTCCCAGCAGCTGATTTGGTGTATGGTGGGATCTCCCCACACTTTGTCCCCCACAAACAGTTCCTGTGAGGCCTCCCACAAATGTTCACAGTAGAAGCAATGGAAAGAACTTCCAAGCTCCACTTAGTTTTCACTCCACCAGAGACCTTAAAAGGAACTCTTATTTTAAAGTCCCTCTGTGGGACTTACTGTCCACATTAGTGTAGACAAGGTCTTCAGATTCATCTTCTGTCTCTAACACTAGGAGGTTAAACCACTCTGCAACAGATCAACTTGCAACTGTTACAATTGCCCTAGACGTGCAATGATGTTTAAACATACAAAATAATCTTTGCAGATGTGGGATAAATTTTTTTAGCAGCCATGCTTTTGAAGATATTGTAGACTTCTTACTGCAAGAAGACTGAAAATTACTTTCATCATACTGTTTGGAAAAAACAGAGAAACCTCAGGGATTAGTAATGATGTGTAAATAAACCAAAGTTAGCATTCTGGGGAAGGAGTAAACAGCAGCAGTCCTTGAGATTCAATGTGGTGACCCAGGTAACAATACTGATCAGTGCCTTCCCAGAGGAGGAAAAATTAGAGTGTAGAACTAGAGACACCATACAGTTTAAAGTTAATAGAGCCTTAAGCCAACCAGAAGGAAAGAACCTTTTAAGGTGGTAAAGGGGCTTTTTGTTCACCCTGTGCCATGCCTCCTTTCATTGTGCAAGGCTGTTATCAACTTTCATTAGTGGCTCTTTCGGCATGAAGTTTTTCTCCCATGAAACATGCATATTTTTATGGACCAAATTAAGATTATTAAATTAAAATCCTGGATGCTTGGCAATGAAATATGGCTGAGGAGAGAAGTTTGAAAGCACACAAGAAACAATCAAGTCCCTTGGCAAAAAAAAAAAAAAAAAAAAAAAAAAAAAAAACAAAAAAAAAAAAAAAAAAAAAAAAAAAAAAAAAAAAAAGGCAAATAAATACTTTGTGGCTGGATAAATGCTATGTTGTGTTAGCTTTCAGGAACATAAGCTCAAAACAGACACAGGAGAGAAAATTTGAATTTTCTTCTAACTCAGAGGCAACAACATGGAACTCTAGATTAGGGTCTCATAATTTCTTTGAAAACATGTCATTTTATTTTACTGAAACATTCACTACGTCTGGAACCCAAGACAAGTGGCCACAACTATTAAGCTTTGGAATGCTTATTGCTTCCTCTAACTGCAGGAATATTGTAGGATATCATGAGAGCTGTTGTGTGTGCCTGCAGACAGGCACACAGGAGTGACCTCCTCAAATGGAAGAGTGAATTAAACACGGGTCTTCTTGATGTCTGCAGATGCCTCCACCACCAATCCACAGGGACAGGCTCTCATACTGAGCCCTTTCCTGCCTCCTGTGGGGTCTGTCCTTCCAGACCACACTTTCTGTGGTTCTTTGTGATAGATGATCCAAAGTAGGTAGGAAGAAGGTTCAGCCCCCAAATCAAACCAGGTTAATGCATTAAAGCACAGTAATAATAATCACTTTGTTGAGTCTTGTGGCAGGCCCTGCTCTCCTGCACCAAAAGGCTGTGCAAAGCTGGAGCTCTCTTATGAAAAGCAACAACTCACAATTTCAGAATTTCTCTTCTATTTTGTTCACAATTAGTAAAGGAGAAACATTCATTTTGCTTTTATCACAGATCTTCCACTCTTCTCTCAGTATCCTTTTCTAGTAATGGAAAAAAGGCAGGCCACTTGACTATAGTAGAGAGCATCAAGTAACACCTTCAGTTTGAGAAGCAAGAAAGGGAATCCCCAAAGACAAGAAGGAAATACAGCATGGAGGACTAGAGACCACAGAGTTCTTACAGGAACAGATACGTAACAACACCCACAAAAACTCTTACATAAGAAATACTGACCCAACTGGAGGCAGTACCAGCACTGGCGTTGCCTTGACAGTTATAAACTAATTATGTGGAGGAGCTGGTTTGCTTTAATTGCATGCAGACAGAATGAAATCCACACCAGAAAGTCTATGTACTTAGTGCTTTCAAGAAGTCGAATTACACAAAGCTGAAAACAATTATGAGCCAAATTATTGCAGAGAAAGAATTTAAACAGGAAAAATGTGAGTGATAATTGGGAACTATTTAAACATAATTTACAAAGTGCCCCAAAAGGCACATTCTCACATTGCACAAAAGAGGTCAAATGGAGTTAAAAACAAAAGCAAAGCAAAACAAAACAAAAGCACAAGCTGGTTTAGAGAGGAAATTAAATCAGCTTTTGCAAAAAAAATTCCACAAACAATCCCCCTCCACTGTTCACCCAGCAACAAAATATTAAACAAACTCCACATATATCATCATTAATAAGGAAGGAACTGCTGATAACAAGCGTGTATCAGATATCAGCAAAGGGAGATGAAAGGAAACAATGGAATACAAAAGGGGGGGGTTGGCCACTGAAATGATAGCAGGGAGGATCTTTTTTTTTTCTAAGCATATCAGAGTAAAAAGGCATCCTAAGAGTTCACTGTTACATGGTAAAAGAGGAAGAATCATAGAACCATAGTTCTAGGAATTTTTGGTTTTGATAAAGGTCATAATATTTTCACTGTGTTCTTGAATCTCCATAAGGAGATTTTGATTTAGAACTGAAGAATGGGGGGAAAGTAATGCAACAGTAGAAATTCAATTTGTTTCATGTGAAATTTTTTTAGAAATGCTGACCCAAAGGAACACTGCAGTGCCTCTGAGGCAGGCAGCAGGGTCCAGGGGACAGTGCACGTCAGGGAAGGCATTAAACTGGACCTTTCCTGGCTGCATGTACAGCCCTGTCCCACCACAGACCCCAAGTCAGGCATACAGTGCTCCCAGGGTCCCAGAGTGTCATGGGTTAAAAAAAGCAATTTTCAACGTGCAAGGATTTTTATAACTTCCTGTAGGTAGTAACCTTTTAACTGCAAGGATTATTACAGCTTCCTCCAGGTACAGCTTCCTTCAGGCCTGGAGAACCAATTAACTGGCTGGATTTAAGATAGACAAACTGTATAACCACTTAAAAAACTGAATACACCTCTGTGATTTAGCATTTAAGAAAGGCGAAGCCAGAGACTCACTCTCTTGCTTCCAGCTTTTGAAGAGGTAACAACAGAGCTGTGTGGCCCAGCTGGGCCCGGGCTGGGCCAGGCCCTCTTGATCGGGCCCCGTCGGTTCCATGGGGCCGGGCTGGGCTGGGCCAGACAAGGCCCACTCGACTGGGCCTGGTGGCAGAGATCCCAGCCGCCCCTGCCCTGCTCCCCGCCTCTCCCCAGGAGTGCTGCAGCTGGATCCTGGTTTGGCTGCTGAGATTCCACAGCCCCCGCTCCCCTGCCTCCTGGGAAAAGAGCGCAGCAGCTCCAGCCACTGCCCAGCAGAGACCATGTGATCAACAACAGAGCCTGGGAGAGATCACAACTCTCTCCATACAGAAGAAACTGACATAGAGACACTGAGGTCAGTGAAGAAGGGGCTGAAAGCCCAGAAGGAGGAGAAACAGGAGATGCTTTAAGCTGAAATTCTTTCTGTAAGGCCATGGTAGTGGACTATGATATATCAGACTATTCCTTGTAACTCATGAATGCAATTGGGAGGATACAGCATTCTAACCTAACTTCAACCAATGTATCTTGATGGGATTAATGTGCATTGTGCACCTGTGTCAACCAAGGCTTCAACTCTTTGCTTTTCTACCAGAACAGCTCATCCTTAAAATAGTACACCATGAGACAGAGATGAGCCCTCGAAAACAGTTGTGGGAGGAACTGTGTGTCGAGGGAAGGAACTTCCACATTGCAAACAGATTTCCTTTCTGAGTGGCTGATTCACTATGATGTAAGCCACAAAAAAACTGTGTTCTTGTGGAAAAAGTCTCCATGGTGTGACAGGAGAGACTACTCCTCCAACTGAACTGATGAAAGCCTGTTCTAAAGGTAGTAAACTGACTAAAAGTATCTAGATTTTGTCTCTTTATGTTGTTGATGAAAAAAAGAGTTGTTGGTGAAAAAAGAGAAATGAGGTGGAGGGAAAAGAAACATCTTAAGGTTTATTCTTGTTCTTATTCTTTTCCTTCTAGTTCTGTTATTAAAGCTATCTTTATACCTTTAAGGTTTTAAACCTGCTTTGCATTTCTCCTAATCCTTATCTCACAACAGAATAATAAGTAAGTTTAGTGCACTGGCATTAGGCCAAAATAGTCAACCAACTACATTAAATTGGGGCTGCTGTGTGAGGAAGTGAACTGAAACCACTACATGAACAGGTGTTTCTGCCTGGTTATCAAACCTAACCTGCTACACAGAGGATGCATGTGAGGAGGAAAAGACCATTTTGTCAGCTGTGCAGGGTGATGGATGTGCTCATTAGGAGCTCCCTCTTCCATGTCACAGATTTGCCAGCCTCTATGCACCATACCCACAGCAGCACAGACTTAGTTACAAAGCACCTCTGGCCACCTTGGGGGCCCAAAAATCAACACAAGTATGACCTAACCAAGGCCATATGTGTTGAACACTGAACCCAGGCCTCTGGACTGTATGCCTGGGTAGCAGTGAATCAGGCAGAGATGGGCAGCATAAGTGGGGCCAGCACCAAGTGGCTTTCACCCTTCATGTCTGTCTCCCCCAGTCTCCAACTTGGCAGGACTTGGGACCTTATATGGACACCCTTGGGTTTTGTAGGCTTTCTGCCAGTTCATTTAGCCTCTAATGCAGCCTGATAGCCCACCCTTGAAAGACTATTGCTATCAGTGCTGGTGCCCCACGAGAGGCATCCTTAAACTGACTCCAAAGTCCAGACTCCTATGGTAACTTGATCCGTGGCATTTATGATGATTTCCAAGAAGTCAGGCCATGAGAACAGGGGTTTTAAATTGCTGTGACAGATGCTGTGTGTTTGGCTCACAGCTGGTCGAATGTGAATATGTGATGTTCTTTTGAAAGGGTTTGGCTGAACAATAGAGAGAAATGCTACCAGTTTGCCTCACCCTGGCAAACATCTCTGCTGTGCTGTGGGTCAGGCAAAGTAATTTATAGAAAAGGCAGATGGCAGGTGACATTTTCTCTGAAAATCCTGGGAAGCAGAGAAAGCTGTAGGTAGGAGCATGTGGTGAGCAGAGGGAACATACTCCTTTGGCCAAGCAGGAGCCCTTCAACAGAGCAGAAGGTGGAACATCAGCAGCAAGGTGCTTCTCCCAGATGTCAGGAGGGGACTGGTAAGGCTGGATGCACCTGAAGAAGCTGGTACAACCTGGCAGGACTAAGCCTAGGCTTGAAGGAAAGGACCTATCCATCAGCACGCAATGAGCAGGAGTGAGATTTGTTTGCAGACTTTTTAAATTTAACCCCAAATTTCCTTGAAGCTTTCTTGTCATGATTTCTTTTCCAGTAAAGCCTGGCCATGGAGTTCACAAGCTCCTCTGGCATCTGGATGTGCTCATTTTCAGAAAAAAGCACAGATCTTCCAAGAACACTGCATATCACTCACTCTTCTGACAGCAAACATCACCTCAAGACAAGGCTCAAAACCAGACCCAGGGCTTTTCACCCATTGCTGCAATTCCACCCTCTCCAGACAAGTTTTTTGCATTGAATGTTACTCATAGATAAAGAAAGAAAAGTTCCATCTATGAGAAGCCTTACAATAATATTTTCATGGCACATCCCCCTCAGGATCAAAAAAAAAAAAAAAAAAAAA